>RJWM01002255.1:0-133049 GCA_004363535.1 Dasyprocta punctata | reverse complement strand
GAGAGTCAGCAGGTTCAGAGAAAAGGGTAATGGCTGTGCCTGGGACCAAAGTAAAACCTTGTAGCCAAAAGCTCAGCTCTCTGAGAAGTTTCGTGGTGGGAGGATAAACTTCCTCTTGGTCTGCCTTCTGATAGGAAGGGAAACTTTGTAAAACGGTATTTTCGCTTAGAGTCCCTTTTGAGGTTTGGTTTGTGGTTCTATCTGTACTTCACATGCTGATGGAATTATTTCTGAGGTTTGGATGTCAGGAATTAGGTATCAAGCTGTGCTATCTTGTTAACACAGCCTCAGTTATGGTACTAATGCTGGCTTGTTATTCAAATCTCTGAACAGCAAGTCATCTTCTTATCACGCCTGTTCTTCATTATATCACATAGAAGGCAGTGTTAGAAATGCATGTGAATTTTTTAGAGAAAGATTGAGTAGATACATGACTTATTATTCTTTCATTCCATTTCCTACTGATGGCAATCATCCCCAACATTTATTTTTCCCATGCATTTGTGAACTATGATGTGCAATGCAAATGGGAGTTATTTTTTACAATTTACAAAAAATTAAGCAATCTTAAAATGGTTCTCATTGGACAGAGTTTCCATACAGTCCATTTATTGTCACTTTTCGTCCTTCAGCTTTCAGTTCTGTTGCTGCCAAAGACTGTTTGAAGACACACTTGAAAGTGGACATTTTCGACATTTCCTAATATTTCCTGGGAACTCAAGCGATCTTGGTGTCCCATTTTAAGTTTTGTATTCCCATTGCTTCACTACTCTTTAAGTGACATTCAGTTTTCCTTTTCTGACAAGCCGGCAGCACAGACTTGGCCATCTTGGAGTCAGCCTGCTGGATTTGACCAGGAACCTGTCACTGAGGCAATGTTTTCTCTTTCTCTCCCCTCTTCTCTCTCTCTCTTTCTCTCTCTCTCTCTCTCTCTCTCTCTCGATTGTTTTATCATAAGCAAGAAGCCCAAACTCTGAGTTTGTAAGAGCTCATAGGGTTGTGAAAATCCCCTCAAAAATACATATATTTTTAAAATACCTAAACCGGTATATGTAACATAGTAGAAACAAACAAACCAACTGCTTTAACCCTTCATTCTTTCCTTGGAATTTAACCTCTTGAGAGAAGTGCTTATTGCCTTTGTTACAAGAAATGTCACAGTATGTACTGAAGCACTATATGAATCAAGGACCAGGGCATTGATTGGTAGCATTTTTAATGCAAAGTTTTTAACCTCATCCCATGCATTACACAAAGTGGCAAGCTCTGGGCAAACCAAAATAAGAAAATCCTGAATCTTAAGAGTTTATAATCAAGAGAAATTTGTAAATATTGCTTTGGTATACAACTGAGAAATGAAAGTTCAGATTGGAAGAGTTGAGTGTGGAGGATGGCACCAAAGACCTGTGGGTGACTACCTTAGAGCGAGAGTTAGCCACAGATGGTCCAGGTAAATTGTAAGGCCTTAATTCATGGCTACAGGATTATAGCCTGAAGTGTTGAAAAACACTCTTTTTTGTGTCTTTTTGCAAACAGATAATGACACTTATAAAAAAGTTACCTTTAATTGGGGAAAAGAGTGACTTAAAATGTATTTTCTTCAATTCATTATAGACTGTCTTGTTTTTGTTCATTTTGCATCATTTTGGGTAATACTGTAGTTTAATTTCTGCATCTAAGATAAAAAGTTACATTATGGAGCACACATTTCCTTTTTGTATACTTCCTAAGTGAACCTCACAAACCAGGCCTTGGCTACCCAGCAAGGTCTGATCTAAATAAAAGTGGCCAGAGCTGCATTGGGAGTAAATAGGTTTAGGAATAGAGAAGATTCTCTGTGTCGCAGAATGAGACAGCCTTGACAGCTGAATTGACATGATATGCCCTTGTAGAGTCAGGTATCATGGATAATGCCCAATGAGAGTTACTAAGTTTGTGCAGCTCTTCATTTTTGGAACAGATACTGGGTAAATCTGTCCAGAGTGCCCATGTCCAGAGTGTCCAAGGCAGGCGCAGTGGACTTCTGCTGTCTTGCCATCTAACTTGTATATCAGTAGCCCAGTTTTGTCCTGGAGAGTCACTGTTCCCCTCCCCCACCCCCAGTTCATGAGATTAGGTGGTGAACCACCTCAGCCATGACCCCTGACTTCAGAGGATAGCAAATAATTCAGTCCCACGCTTTAGCGCCCAGGAGCACAGGTGATTCAGGGTCTCTGCTAGGGCTGAGGAGTAGTTCCTTAAATAACTAGCTCAACAGCACAGAGCTAGTGATGGAAGAAATAAGGTAAAAAGAAACATTTAGGAGGGTCTTTATTATAGACAGCCTTGAATGCCAGGCAAAAGCATTTTAAACTGGTCCTTAGACAATGAGAAACCAGGAAGCTAGTTTATGAAAAGTGATACCAAAAAAACTAATGCTTTTGGGACATTAGTTCGATATCTATGTGTCAGGATAGAACAGAGATGAAGAAATACAGGGCAAGAGATCATTTAATTTTTATAGTACACTATAATTTGTTAGACTGAATTTACATCCTCAGCCAACTGTGGGGAATCTTATAGCAGAAAATGTTAAATATTCTTTCATCAATTTCTTAAATATTCATTGTTGGACACCAATTCATTGCTTCACAAATTTGTGTATATGCGTAAAATGATCTGGAAAGGTACACTGAAAAATATTAACAGAAGGATTAAAATGTTAAACAAGTTAAGATATTACCCAGAGTTTTTTGTTTTGTTTTGTTTTGCTTCAATTTTTTGACACAGGGTCTCACTGTGTAATTCAGATTGGCCTTGAACTCACTCTATAGCCCAGGGTGGCCTTGAACTCTAAGCAATTCTCCTGCCTCGGCCTCCTGGGTGCTGGGATTAGAGGAGTGTGCCACCACACCTAGCTAAAATATTACTTGTTTTGCTGGTTTGATTTCTGTACCATTCTGGTGGATTTATTTAAACGTAATTAATTCTTAAATGTTCCTCACCTTCTTGCTTCTGTAGTGTCCTTCTACTAACAGGAAATGAAATCTCTCTTGCCTACTCAAGAGTTTTCTTTGAATTGTTTACCCGTTGGAGGTAAGTGCTGTGTTCAGTAAGAGTGAGAATGTGTAGATGATTCTCAGTAAGGCATTGCTAACCACACTAAGAATGCCCTGGGTAGAAAGTGGGAGGACAGAGAGAGGGGAGGAGGGACAGGGCCAAAAGGTGCAGCGGAGTGGTTGTGAGGGAGCACGTTTATCCTAAAGTTCCTCCTGCCATCAGAGCCTCATCCCCACCCCAAAGGTATTCCCAGTGCCTTGACCTTGGGTGACCCTGTACTTCATTGCTCTCTCTGCTGCTTTTTAGTGAATGCCTTTGTACACAGCACTGTAACTTTTTCTCCAGGTTTTGAGAAGAAATCTATTCAAAGGCACGAACTTTGTACATTAAAGCCTGCATAGTCGGAGGTGTTGCTCAGTGGTGGAGCACTTGCCCAGCATGTGTGAAGTGTTGGGTTCATTCCCAGCACCGGAAAAACAAAATTCAAAACTTCCTCTAAAATTCAACTAACTAGAGGAGATTGCTCTTCATGCTCGTTTTTGTTTTTGCCGTTAGAAGAGAAGGGCCAATGTGAAGAAAACCCTGTGTTATCGGTGATTGTGGTCTACACACGAGAGTGGTTTCCTGTGCTTTGCACTTTAGGATGCAGGACACAGGCTCAAGTTCGTCATTCGGGAATCAAGGATATCATCAGTCATTTCAAAAATTTAACAAATTGTCATTTAGAATGCATTCTGTGGTAAGACAGGAAGATGGGTGGACACCCAAGTGCATCAGCTGAAAAATGACCAGAAATGTAAGTGAATAGAGCGTGGTTGGGGGAGATAGTAAACACCAGTATCAATAGCTTTTCACATAACAACAATATCCAATTGAGGAGGAGCCCATCTGCCTATAAAATAACAAATAAATTTAATTAAACTGTGTAAGAGCATTATTGTAAAAACTACACACCAGAGGCTATACCAAGTCAATAGATAGAAAGCCTTGATGTACTGTAAACAGTCATTGTTTAGTCTATAGATTCAGCACAGACCCAACCAAACCAATAAGATTTTTTCTTGAAACATAAAACTAATTACAAAGCACATATGGAAGTGAAACTTCAAGGTAATTTGGGGGAAAAATAGCAAAAAGAAAGGATTTAGTCTGTAAGACAGCAAGATATTATATAGTAACAGCAGTTAAAGCTCTAAGCATTGGTGCAATAAAAGTTCAAAACAGACTGATGGAACAGAATAAAAATTCAAGGTACAGACCTATATATCATTTGTGAGGCATTTAAATAGTAGAACAATACAGTAGTTTAAAAATCTTGTTGGGACATTTTGATATCTTCATGAAAAATACAATTTATATCTCTTCTTCACCCTACACACAAAAAAGTAAACCTCAGCTGATAAATTTAACATTATCAAGAGAAACCACAAGAGAATTTTGTAATAACTATGGTAAAAGGAAAAGCTTTTTTTTGGTACTGGGACTCAAACTCAAGACCTTGCACTTGCCAGAGAGGCACTGTGCCGCTGAGCTACACCCCTGGTCCTAGGAAAAGCTTTCTTAAGGAAAGAAAAAAAAATCAAGAAGCATGAAAGAAAAATCTGATAAACCTAACCACATAAAAATTTAAATTCTGTTTCACAAGAAAGCAGAAACGTACAACAAGGAGGGTTCAATGGGAAAGCATTTGCAAAACCTACAGAAGCCCATGGGCTTAATCACTAGCACTACAAAAGAACAAAGAAAAAAATGGATAAATATCTAAAATTTTCAGTGCTTCTTAAAATAAAATTTAGGGGGTGCAGATATAACCCAGTGGTAGCTTAGCATGCACGAGACCCTGAGTTCAACCCCTGAACCATGATAAATAAATTAATAAAAAATAAGAGTTCAATATAAAAGTAAGTCGAAATTTTCTAGGAGAAATAAAAATAGACAATAAAAATGAAAAGATACCCAACTTCAACAAAAATAAGAGAACTGCAAATTAAAATAAAGAGCAGACTAGCAAAAATTTAAGAGCTTGAACATACTCAGTTTTTGCAAGATTGCAGAGAAATAAGCCCTCATATACTGTAGGATGTAAACTGATGTCATATTACAGAGGAATTGGACATATGTATCATCTCTAAACAAAGAGATGTGCATAAGAGTGACGGTTGCAACATTATTTATAATAGCAAATATCAGAAACAATCTAAATGTCTATCAATAAAGGAATGGATATGTAAGAAATGATATATTTGTGCAATGGAAGACATTACAAAGAAAAATAAAAATGAAAAAAGCATTTAAATTGCAAAATAATGAGAGGTAAACATAAGCCAGTCTAAATATTTAACATGAGTACATGTGAAATCTTTTGAAAACAGCTACATGTCAGCTTTGCCTTGCAGCCAAGACAGAGTGACAGGAACCAGATGTGTTCTTCTGCCAAAAACAATAGCAACAAATAACCCAGACAAAACATACAAAACAATAGCATTTGAGGCACAGCATATCCAGTAAAGAAGGACAGTGGTCTCTGGGAATTCATATACAAACAAGGCCAATACTATGATGGCCCCAGTTTACTGCCTTGGGAGATTTCTGAGGGCCACTGCTGGGAAAAGGACTCCAGCAGAGGCTGGGGGACGTCTCAGTTTGAGGAAGTGGAACCGAGAGTCTGAGCAGACCATGGCAGCCAGAAGTGACAGGAAAGAGTAGTAAGAAGACTGCATATAGAGCTTCTCAGAGGTCCTTGAAATATCCTCAGGGAGGACTAGCAGAACACTCATCAGTGGTTACATACATGTTCACGAGAGAAATACGGGGGAAAGCCACCTCAGAAGACTAGATGGAGTCTCTTCCTCCTAACCAGATTGGAAAACAACCTTCTATTTAATGGGCATCTGATAGCATCCGCAGAAGGGTCTTGCCCCAGTGTCAGAAAAGAGGCTTTGATTGAGCAAGCACTGCCCCAGTTCCATACAACAAATCTTAGATGCAGGAGTACTTGGCAGGATAATTGTAGGTTATATGAAAATATTTTGCCATTTTATCTGAGATTTGGGTGTTTGCACATTTTTGGACCTAAGACAGGTCCTGGAACCATTCTGCAGGTTCTGAGGGATGATTATATGCTTTTCTAAGGCATGTAAGCATGAATTGTTGATTTCACTTAATGAAGGATACATTGTGACATATTAAAGATTGTACAACAGACTCTAAACCAACCATTGAAATGATACAAACAGTAGTAATAGCTAAAGTGCCAATAAGAGAAATCAATGAAATCAGAAGCAATATCATTAGACGATTTCTTTAAAAATTAAATGTACACATTCTATATGATCCAACCATTCCATTCATTCACCCAAGAGCAATGAAAATATGTCTGTACAAAGATTTATGCATGAACATAAACCCTAAAACCTAAAACTTCTATAAGAAGCATAGGAGAAATTTTTGTGACTTTAGATTAGGAAAAACTTCTTCCAGAATTGGACACGGGAGTGCACACTTGTAATTCCAGCACTCCAGAGGCTGAGACAGGAGCATCACAAGTTTGAGCCCAGTCTGGCAACTTAGTGACTTAGTAAGACCCTGTCTCGAAATTGAAAGAAAGAAAGAAAGAAAGAAAGAAAGAAAGAAAGAAAGAAAGAAAGAAAGAAAGAAAGTGGCTGGGGATGTAGTTTAGTACAAAGGCCCTGGATTCAGTCCCCAATACTGAAAAATTAAACAACAAACTTTAATTTTAAAACTTTTGCTTTTCTAGAGAGACTATTAGTTTAATGGAACAGGTTAATATTTTGTCACTGCTGGAACAAAATATTTGAGAAGCATGTATTTGACAAACAGCTTTTATCTCATATCATTTAAAAAACTAACACTTAATTATAAAGAATGAGCCATCCCAATAAAAAATGGACTAAATGTTCAAATAGACACTTCACCAAAGAAAATGGAAATTAAGCACATGAATAGATGTTTTGGAAAGTTTCAGTTAAAACTGTGTAATGGATTACTATTTGACACCTATTAGAATGGCTAAATTTGAAAAGACTGACCACATCAAGTATTGACAAAGGTATGGGGGAATTGGAATTTTCATACTCAAGTGGTTAGAATATTAAAGGTTACAACCTCTTTGGTAAACATGATGATTTCTTAGAAATTTAATATTCAGCTGGCATATGATATTGCTACTCTACTCCTATGTACTTACCCAAGTTTTTAATGGGAATGTATTTATACAAAGACTTACACACAAATGTTCACTTCAGCTCTATTTGTAATAGTTCCAAACTGGAAACAGTCCACATATTCATCAACAGATGAATGATATTTTAATAATGTAGTATGCATTTAAAATGGCGAGTTGGGGATATAACTCAGTGGCACAGTGCCTGCCTGGCAAGTGTAAGGTCCCGAGTTTGATTTCTGGTACCAGCCCCCCCCCCGCCCCACAAAGTCTCAGCCGTAAGATGAACAGTCTGGAAGAGTGTATCCTTTGAGTCACACAGCAACACAAATGAATCCCAAAATGCTTATGCTGAGTGAGTGAGGCCAGAAAACAAAAGTACCTGCCCTATGACTCCACTTATATACATCTACAGATACACAAACTACAGTGATAGAAAGCTGATTGATGCCCAGAAGCAAAGGTGCGGAAGGAAGGCTGGATTGTATGTGGAAATTAGTGAACTTTGGACTACAGGTACATTCACCACTTTGATTACAGTGGTAGTTTGGGTACTATGGGTATAAACCTATGGAAAAACTTAACTTTAAATATATGCAGTTGATAGTATGACAATAAATTTCCTCCACCTGGCCCCCTGTACTGGAGATTGAATACGAAGCCCCAACCCCCTCTTTTTTTTTCACTTTGTATTTTAATACAGGGTCTTAAAGAGTTGCTAAATTGCCTAGGCTGGACTCAAATTTCTGATCCTCCTGCCTCAGCCTCCCAGAAAACTAAAAATGGTTATCTCTGGACAGTAGGGGAGAGACTGGGATCTTCCAGGGGACCTTAGCTTTGTCTGTAATGTTTTAATTTTTATATGGACAACTTGCTTATGTGTATTTTATTTAAAAATGTAATAGCAAATTTACAAATAATTTTCACAAAAGTAACTGGTAACAAAATCACTTCCATCACACACGTTTCACACACTGATGTTTGCAAACATTTGTTCACTTGAAAAATTTTCCTTCATTTTTCTTACTTTCCAGACTATGAGTTGTTCAATGAAAAAGAAAACAATAATGGATTTTTTTTCCCACTTTACAGAATAAGTTATGGTTAGCATATTTTGAGTGATTTCAGAATTCCCCCATCTGATTTTGCACCTTTAACGTTCCACCCGTATGTGCCACACTATAGTGGTCCCTTTTAAAATGCAAATAGTCCTATGCTATTACCACTCATTTTGTTCTAACCAAGTTTTCTGTAAGGAACGCGGGAGCCTTATGAAAAGGGAAGAGCGAAAAGCAAGGAATAGGAGGTGCACAAGAGGACGGTAGGGGGCGCCAAAGATAAATATGTACTGTACTGGTAGTAGATCGGAAGAACTCAGCCTTCCGCGGCCTGCAACAGCATTTTCAGCGTGGGAAGCTCATGCTGTACCAGCAAGTTACATATGGCACCCTTGCGTGAGAGAACTTTAGTATAGCTAAAACAGAGGGGTGTCTTAAGTTGGATACTGTGGAATACAATTTCTCATAGGTTGTAGAAATTAATTGAACTTTTGCGTAGTGATCATTTAAGGAGACATGCATATTAGAAATGCTCATCTGGAGTCTTTCAACAGGGGCTCAGTTCCAAGATTTATTTTATTTTGTTTTTTGAAATGGGGATTTCAGTATGCTGTCCAGGCTGG
This sequence comes from Dasyprocta punctata, assembly GCA_004363535.1. Classification (NCBI taxonomy): domain Eukaryota; kingdom Metazoa; phylum Chordata; class Mammalia; order Rodentia; family Dasyproctidae; genus Dasyprocta; species Dasyprocta punctata. The sequence continues at coordinate 124,146 of RJWM01002255.1, read as the reverse complement.
TCACCAACTCATGGGTTCAAGAGATCCTTCCATCTCAACCTCCGGAGTGCTGGGAACAGAGGTAGGAGATAGGGGAAGGGAATTGTGACTTTAGTTGTTTAAACAAACAGCTTCCAATTAGGCTGAACTTTTCTCAGAAATTCTACATTTCGTTCTTGTGACTGTGGAGTTGTGGCTTTGGAAAGAAGAAATCTTATATACTCCCATCCCACGAATCCAATCATTAATACTACTGTTTTGCTGTTGTTGTTGTTGTTGATTATTTGCAATTTTTGTGGCTGATGTGTGTGTATGGGTGTTCGTAGTTTTTTAGTTTTGTTTGTTTGTGGTAGTGGAGATTGAAACCAGGGCCTTTGTACTGAACTACATCTGCAGCCAATTTTTTAATTTTTTGAGACAAGGTCTCACAAGTTGCTAAGATGCCCAGGCAGAGTTTGAACTTGTGATCTGATCCTTCTTCCCCAGCATCCCAGAGTACTGGAATTACAGAGTGTGCCACTGGGACCACCTGTTTTTGTTGTTTCATTTTATTTCATTCTGTTTGTTGTGCTGGACCTCAAACATAGGGCCTGGTGAATGTTAGGCAAGTGCTCTACCATTCACTTCCCCGTCTGATTTGGTTAGAGTTTGGAATTCAGGATTATGGATCTGAAGTTTGAATATAAGAAGAAAATTCTAAGGAATAATTTGAAGGAAGAATAATTTTACCTGGACAAAATTGTTGTTTACATTGAGATATAGACAAAAATAAATAAGGAAAAAATCTCTAAGTGACCCAATGACAACAGAGTGATTGAATTATTATACATTAATGGTGATCACAAAAGTACATCAATGCGGCAATAAAATAGTTATTTTTTTCTTCTCAAATATTTAAAATTTTATAATGGTAAGTGCATAGGGAGCTGGAACCTCATCACTCTATCTTAACAACAAGTGTAATCTAAACAAACTCAAAATCAACAATTCTCATGAGATTCATCAATGAAGCAAAATCACAGGGCTAACTGCTGCCTCTGAAATTGGAGAAACAGGTGGACACAGAGAATTACAACTAACGGAAGCAGAAACCTCCTTTGGGAATCAGCCCTGGATCAGGAAAACCTGAGCTATAATTAAATTGCTGAATTGTCAGAGACTCAGTGTGAATGGGGCTGAGAGAGAGAAATCCTAGGGCTGGGTTATACTTTTGTGAGTTTCATCTACAAGAGCTTGACTAGGTTCACACAGTGAATATTGGAGAAAAATTCCCTTGTGCTTGTGGCAAAGGGAAGGAAAAGGAACCATCTTTAAATACACCAAAGCATTCTATTCTTCTCAAGTCTGAAGTTTTAAAACTTGTTATAGTAAAAGATACATTGCCATTAACCTTCAAAATACTCCCCCCTCACTTCCAACACACTTATCCCATCATTTTTGCCATTTTCTGAAGCAGTTCTGGAAGTCCTCCTTCATGAATGTCTTTAGTCACACTGTCATGGCTGCCTCAATGTCCTGAATTGATTCAAAACATTTACCTTTTGACATTATCTTGACTTTGGGGAAGAACCAGAAATTGCACAGTGCTGGATATAGTGAATAAGATGGATAAGGACACAGTGTAACGTTTAGCAGCATTCACTGTATTTTATCACATCTTGTAAAGAAACTCATATGAGTAAACTTTCAAAACTGCTTCAAAAAGTGGTAAGAATAGAGGCACAAGTGTGTTTGAAATCAAGGGAAGTATTGTGAAGGGAGTTAATGGCAATGTGTCTTTTACTATAATAAATTTTTAAAATCTAAATATTCACCATGTCAATCACCCCTTGTATTAATATCAGAAATAAAAGGGGACATCACTACTGATCCCATGGACATCAAAAGGATATTAAAGGATTAACAAAGGAATAATAGAAGAATATTTAATAACCTAAATTCCTTTAAAGTCATAATCTGCCAAAATTCAAACAAAAAGAAATAAACAATTTGACTAACCCTGTGTCCATCAAAGAAATTGAACTAATAATTATAGCTTTCCAAAACAGAAAGCATCAGGGCCAGATGAGCTCACTAGTGAATTTTACCAAGCACTTAAAGAATGAAATCATGTAAAGAAAGATTGCATTGAGGCTTTTATAAGTAAATGGATGCGATTTGAGACCATACCCATAAAAGTGAAATAAATCAAACTCACATGTGTAAATACCATATTGTCTCCCTAGTGTAAGAAACTGAAAGAGTAAATATGATCCAAAATCTATAATAAATATTGTGTAAGGTTAAGAAACTGCTCAAAGAGGAAAAGTAACTGAAATAGGGGAAAAGGAGGAAATGAAGGGAAAAGGAAAAAGACATAAATTTGTATATATATACATATGATAGCTAAAATGACTATACTAATTGTATTAATTCTTGGAGAAGAACAGTTAATACCCATACAATTAGATCAATTATACATGTCTATATCTAGTAATCTAAGCAACCCTTTTGAAGATAACAATATGTAATATTACAACCATTGTTAAATTTCTATCATCTTGTTTTGTAAACCTATACTTTTATTGTTTTGGGTTTGTTGTTGTTGTTTGTTTGCCTCTTGCTTTTTGTTTTTCTTTTCTATGTCTTTTTTTCTCTTAAAAAAGAGAATGAAATCATACCAAGTCACTACAATGTCTTCCAGGAGGCAGATGCAGAGGGACCACTTCCTAATCCATTGGATGAGGTCAGTATTAGCCTAATATCAAAACTAAATAAAGGTTACAGAAAACTAAAGACCAGTACAGTAAGTATTGGTCAAGTTTTATGATCTACATGTCCCCTAGCACTCTCTTTGGTAGCACATATACTAAAATGTCCTCTAAAAGTCTCATGTGTTTGGAGGTTGGGTCTAGTAGCAGGTCACCAGAGGAATGATCTGGAAAGATGTATTCTTTCCAGATCACTCCTCCCTGCTTTCTCTGCTGGCTACCATAGGGTATGCAACTGTCTTTCACAATGTCCTTTCTGGAGTCAACCAACAATGGACTGAATCTTCTGAAAACTGTGAATCAAAATACATCTTTCTTCCTTTAAGTTGCAATGTCAGGTATCCTGTCTCAGGGATGGTAAACAGACTAATAAAACCTGTTCATGTAATGGATGTCTTAGTTACTTTTCTCACTGGTGAGACAAAATACCTGACACCCAAAGTTAAAGGAGGAAACATTTATTTAGCTCACAGTTTGTAGAGGTTTCAGCCCATTGTTGGCTGGTTCCAAGGCACAGTGGCATGGCAGAAGGGCATCACAGAGGAGAAACGGTTCATGACAAAGCAGGGGAGGCAGAAGTGAGATGTAGCATGGCAGCAAGCAACAGGCAACAAGTGACCACAACATAAGCCCATTCTGTCCACTATATTCTTATCAGGTAGCACTCAGACCCTTAATCCCAGCATCACATACTCCAGATCTAGCCACTTCCAAAAAGCCCCACCTATGACCACATGAGACTTTGGGGGGACATCTAGACACAAGCCATAACAATGGGTTTACATTAACTGATTTTTGAATATTGAATCAGCCTCATATACCTGGGTTAAATCCCATTTAGTCATGGTGTATAATTTTTTTTATACATTATTTAATTTGACTTGATGATATTTTGTTGAGTATTTTTGAATCTATGTTCATAAGCGATACAGTAAGTCCTCGATTTATGAAGAAGTTCCCTGCCTGGAAAACGTTTGTAAGTCGAATTTGTTCTTACATCTGACAGAGTGAGTCTTATACATCTTTGACACAAATATACATTGTAAAGCATTAAAAACAAAAACAAAATCCAACAAAAAAACAAATCTCCATATCACCACTGCTTTCCTCTTGCTTCCAGACATCCTGGGCTCTAATCAAGTACTGTATTACTGTACACTATTGCACTGTACAGTAAGACACAACAGCACAACTGTGACAGTGTCTGGCAGACACATGAGCTACTTCTGGGATTTGTTCGCATCTATGAAAGTTTGTAATGCAAGGTCCATTCATATCTGTAAAAGTTCACTACTCAAGCACTTTCTTCCAGGATGCCTTTCTGCTATGCTCTTTCTACCTTGAGCCAACCAACCATGGACTGAACCCTCTATTACTGAGCTAAAATAAACCTCTCTTCCTTTAAATTGTAGGTGTTGGATATTTTGCACTAGCAACAGGAAAGCTGACTAATACACATTAAAAAAATCTGTGTATCTTTTTCTCTGGTAAATTTATCTATTGTCAGTTAATTTCAGTGAGCCTTCAGAGAGGAGAGAGGAAATTTCACCTATTGACTCTAATTGATTACTTTTGCACCATAGTAAAAATGTCAGCACACTGAAAGAAAAACTGATAAGTAAAATCTTGGTATGTATATTGGTTTGTCCTGTGTCCCCCACAAGGACTCATGTGATTTGGACCGGGCTGAGTCTGGCATTTGTGATTGGTTTGTTGTCTAGCACTGAAATTGGCAGTGTGAGTGCTGCACCTGCCCAGGGGTGGAGCCAACATACAGGGTAAGGACTAGAGGAAGGCGTGCTCTCTCACTTGCCCTCTCTCTGGCTGTTTTGCCTTGCTGTTTGGTGGCTGCCATGAATGGCTGCCCCACCACACCATACTGCCTTGGAGCCAACTGAGTATGGATCAAAACCCTGAGAACTGTAAGAAATAAACCTTTCCTTCCCTAATTTTGGGCATCAGGTATTCTGTCTCAGCAACGAGTGAAGGGTAACTAAGACAGTATGTTACGAAAATGACCTCACAGGCTGTATGGAGGAAAGGCCTAGGGTCCCTCACCCCAGGGATCCATAGGCCACAGTTTGAGAAACATTGCCATGGAGTGCTCAGTAAGCATCACTGCTCCAGGGAGAGGCATACATTGCTGTCTGGTTCTTATTGGAGCATCCTCATGGGAGGAGGCCACTTTGATTGCCATAGGAAACTACTACAATTTTCAAAATTACTCAAATACTCCCCCACACCCATCTCCATCCACAGTTCATATTGCCAGAGCCCTAAATTGAAATAAAGGAGAGACTAATACCTAGTATTCTGGGATGATGTAGCTGAGCCTCTAAAGCCAAAGAACAACTCCTCAGTCTTTTCCTCCCTCATCCTCTCTTTCTGATCAGGTGAGATTCTCAAATTTTGGAGTATCTGAAATCTGGACACTGGTACCTGATGAAGTATGGCAGCCACTGATGAGATTTTTGTCAGCATAAAACAAACTGTGTTTTTCCAAGAGTTCAGCCTAACACAAATACACAGATAGAACTCTTGGAACTCTGCACTGGATTTGCTGTGATAAAGGCAGAAGCAAAATGATGAGGTCAAGAGGCTAAAGGAATGGGAAGCATAATAGTGTTTGTTTATGATGCCCTGGATGCATTAGCAAAACTCGTAAGAACAGAGATTGGAGAGGGCTTACGGTCTTTAGCACATGAAAATATAACTCTGAAACTAGCCAAGATCTGACCATGTCTTAATCAAGAATTAAAAAATAATGGTAAAATGAATGAAAGCGCTTTGGAAAATATACAAGTTCATAACAATAGTAACAAATAATAATGACTGATAATGATATCAAGCAAGGGCTTACTTCTGTGTAATGTGCACAGAAGCCCATAATAGGGCACTGGTGTTTGCAAAAATAAACTTTATTGCTTGATCAACTGGCAAGGACTCCAGGAGCTGGGCAAAAAAAGACTCAGGTCTGCTTCTAGTCAGTTGGTAGTGGAGAAATATATAGTAAGGGAGAAGGGAAAAGCTGCTCGTTTTTGTTGTCGTTGTCATTGTTGTTTTGTTTTTTGTCTTTTTGAGACAAGGTTTCACTATGCAGTTTAAACTGGACTTGAACTCACTTTGTAGCCCAGGGTGGCCTTGAACTTGTAGCAATCCTCTTGCCTCAGCCTCCCATGTACTGGGATTACAGGCGTGTGCCAGCACACCTAGCTGCTTGTTGACTGAAGGACAAGAATTGGAAGTTAATCCAGGCATGGTGGTGCAGCACATCTGTGATCCTAGCACTAGGTGGGCTGAGGCAGAAAGATCACCATGAATTTATGGCTAGCCTGGTCTACATATGTGAGTTTAAGGCCAGCCTGCACTACATAGTGAGACCCTGTCTCAGAACAAAAATACTGGAGTTTCAGGGGTCTTTTCCACAGATGTAGATGGCCATTGTGCCTTTGTAGGTCATGTCTTTCTCTTCAGAGGTAATTATGTTCTGTGTAGGGATTTTGAGCTTGTAGTGTCAAAAGATCACTGCCTGGATGACCTGGCTTCTTTGCATGTCTGTTTTTAGAAAGCCTGTTTCAAATTATCCTTGATTGTGGAAGCTTTTGCTGAAACCTAATTGAAGTACTTTGTTATTTAATTAATTTATATCTAAGTGTATCCTGGCCTTAACATTTTTCAGTGACAACTACCTGCAGTCATGAAGTGCCATCTATTTCACTAAACTCAGATACAGTAAGTGTATATCATACTGTTTTTTTACTTCGTTCTCAAAACAACTCTATGAGGTATTATTATAATTTTACAGATGAGGAATCTAAGACTCACAAAGTTTAATTAATTTGTCAAAGACAACTCAGCCAAAAAGTGAGGTTTTGAGGATTTACCCAAGTGTATCTGATCTCCTATGTTCTCATCTTTCTGTCAGTCTGATATTTTCTTTTAAAACCCCTGGGTCTACAGTGACACTTTAAAGTGTGTGAATCATTTGTACACAATCCAGGGTTTGTTTCCTGGATAGCCACTGCAATACCTACTTGACATTTGAGGTTGGTACTTTACTGAAATAAATTGTGCTATCTCTGGGTTTTTAAACATCTAAATGACTGAGAGTCTTCAAAGGAGAAAATAGCAGCCTTATAAAGCAGGATTACAAAGGCAAAATTTAGTGGCTTAGAATCTCTAAGCCTCACAACCCAGAGAGTACAATAGAAATAATGTCTATAGCTACAAGAGAATGACGAAGCTGATCATTTTGCTAAGCATTGCCAAAAGCTGATTATCTGGTACCTGCTCTAAGTAAAAGCAGAAAAGACAAGGAATTTAACAAGCACTTACATATTACACAGTTAACTAATTTTACCTTAAATGGGGTCCATTTTAAAAACCAACCTTAGTCAAGTGTCTTAAACTTAACCTCTCCACGTGTCAGCAAATGTCTCTGGGACAGTGAGTGCTTAGTTGTCCTTCCAGCTCAGATTTCTCAGTTTCTCCCACCACCTTGCCTAGCTATGTGCAGATTGAGGTGATAAGGGAGGCCAAAAGAGGAAGAGCTTGCCAAAGGTGGTAGGGTTTTCTTCTGCAGAACTGAACCAGAGTCCAGGTCTCTGGTGGGTGGCAAGGTAACAGCCTGGGCTCTGAAATTAGACTCTGCCACTCAAGGCTTGGTATTAAGGTTTAATAACCGGGTTACAAAGGCCAGAATATCATAGGGGTGCTGTGAAGAGTCTCGTGGCCATGGCGCATCCACTTCTTTTAATGCCATTATCCTAGACCACTTCCTCTGTGCCCTTCTACCAGCCCAAACATTTCCTGGGCGGAGGCAGGAGAAACTTCTGGGCTCTGTTGAACATCAACCAAAATCAGCAGTGAGCGGCAGGCAACAGCACTTGGGCCAGAGTATTTCACTACAATTTAAACTTGGAATGAGTTCATTCAGGGATCCCTACTTTGATATGGCTTTCATCGAGAGAAGGACTGGAGGAAGGGCTGTTTTCCATGGGGCTGAGTGTCGCAGCCCCCGGGAGGAGGTGTGACTGTGGCGGGCGGACAGGTATTGGCCTTCGGGTTTGCACCTATGCAATGTGCCGGGTTCGGGGAGCAGCTTCCATTTACGCTAGGATCCTAGGAGACTCCTAAGAGCCTGTAGGGATGAAGCTACAGAAGGGCCTCGGAGGAAAGTCAGGACAGCACTTAGCGCACCCAAGGCCGGATGCAGAGGGCTGGCAGTGTACCAGGCCGGCTGGAGGTAAAAAACCCTTTGTCCGCGACCCCAGTGTTTTGGTGCTTACCTAGTCCTTGCTCATTGGCCGCCAAGGGATCAGGGGCGGGGACAGCGAAGCGCCCTCCCACTCCTCGGATGTGCTCTGGAGCCCCAGAGCTGGCATGGGGCTGGCGCTGGCTGGCTGGCTTCTGCGGGGCATCCTGTCTGAGGCCAGGAAGTCTCAGTGCTGAGGGGAACCTGAGTGCAGACCTGCACCAAGCTTTGACCCCGCACCAGCGGTCGGAACCCAGGGTGTGAAAAAGCCCAAAGGCCAGGAGGATACAAGTGCAGGAAGGATGATTGCCACACAAAGGATGTGTGGGAACCCTGTTGAAAAGTTTAGATCTGCCCCTTTTTAAAAAAAAAAAAAAAAGTCTACAATACACGACAGTTGCATTCATATTGAAGAATTGGTGCCACGACCCATGTGGCTCCTGAGGTTCTTGGGGTGAAGGACCTGCGAGAGGATGATAAAAATAAAGAAGAGACACAGCTAGGGTCAGGTGGTAGCCTGACTGTCCTGATGGGAGGAAAGGGACTGCTCAACCAATGCGCATGTTTATATACTGGGAAGGATGAAGTCAATTTCAGCCCCTCTGTCTAGCAACCCATTGCTTGGATTGTCTAGGAACTTGGTGTTTTTCTGGGCTATAGCAACTTTTTCATGTGGTTGCCCCGGGTCCTCTGTTTTTTTGATAGGGTCATGTCTGGGTCATGCCCTAGGTCAATTTCCAGCTTCAACTGCTCCCAACGAATTGGTACATGTATGTAATATATCTTGATCTTAATTTTGTCATTTTCAGCTTTTTAGACAAGACCTCGCTATGTAGTTCAGGGTGTCCTTGAATGCACTATGTAGTCCAAGTTAGCCTCAGTCTCTCCTCAATCCTCCTGCCTCAGCCTCCAGAGTGCTGGAATTACAGATGTGTGCTACCGTGCTCGACTCTGTATCTTAATCTTTTTGATCCCTTTACTCCCTCTCCAAACCCCCCCACCCCGTTGTTTTGTTTCCTGCCAGTTCTGTTTTACTCTCCTGATTATTTCTATTGTGGTTATCTCATAAGAAGAACCATGCAACATTTAACTTTGTGTCTGACTTACTTCACTTAACACTGTGGTATCAAGCTCTGCCCATATTCCTGGCCTCCCTCATTCTTTGTCCACTTCCATGGGTTTGAATATCCCACTTCTCTGATTTGCCTTTCAGCAGCACCCATCTGCTACACCATCCTTTGTGTTTTATGTCAGCAGCTGTTTGAATTTTTAAGGCATCTGGTTAATTCTCGCCAAACTTCCTACTCTCACTTACTGGAGAATGAATCCAGGGTCTTCATTCTGAGATATATCTTCTTTTTGTTTTTTGCTTTGAGACAGTGTCTTAGTTACTTTTCATTCGTTGCTGAGACAAAACACCCGACACCCAAAATTAGGGAAGGAAAGATTTATTTATCTTACAGTTTCTGGAGGTTTCAGTCATAATCAGCTGGCTCTGGCTCCAAGACAGGGTGGCATGGCACTGGGGCAACACTTCAAGGCAGCAGCAAGCAGACAGCCAGAGCCAAAAGGGGGCAAGAGCAAGCCTCTTTTTCTCCCTTACACAGTACACAGGACACTCCCTGCCCTCCAGGGTGGGTGTAGCATTCACAAATCTCCTTGCCTTCCTTTGGACAGGGTGAGGATATTTACAAAGTAAGAACCCTGGCTCCCTGCTGAGTTTCTCAGTTAAACTTCTGACTTTCTCAAATTGACACAGTGAACAGGTAACTACTTGTGCTCTACATCCCAGGATGTAGAGCTGCTGAGTTACTTAATTAAGCTTCTAGACTTCTCAAGTTGACACAATGTGTAAACCATAACAGACAGTGTCTCACCAGGTTTCCCAAGATGGGCTCAAATTTGAGATCTTCCTACCTCAGCTTTCCAGAGTGTTGTACCCTGCTTTTCACTCTGTGCTCAGACTTGGGATAGGGAGATGAGAAGAGCAGGGCCCTAAAGCATTTGTTTTTGTTGGTTTAGTAACAGAAGAAGAGATTTGTATTCTGGTTGCTAGTAGGGACTCCCCTTCTTCCCTAGTGTGATAAATCATTGACATGTGCCACCACCCCTGCTGCTTGTGGTGGAAGCAGAGGCCCCATTTTTGTTTTCTAGAAAGTTGTATTTTGCTAAAGATTCAAAGCTTCAGCCCCTTGAACTTTCGTTATCATGTAAAAATGACCTATTTACTTGTACTGATTAGTTAAACTTTTGAGAGGAAGCTAGTGTATGGACTAGGAGGTCTTTCACCTCTGGGTGAGGGCAAGGACTATGGTGGAAGGGGACTTAAAGTGGCCTTCAACTATCTGGCAGAAACTTTCTGAGATTGTGCTTTAATTTGGAGTGGTCTTCACTTCTCTGAGGGTTAGAGTGACTATCTAGAGTGCAGGTGTACATTTAAAAGGACTCACAAAGGCCCTGGAGGTGTGTGTGCCTCACTTGCTGGTAGTGACCTCCTGCCTGGGCTATTTGCACAGCAGACTGAGTAAATCCACCTCCAGCTATTTACAGACTGTTACAGGTGGTGACCTGCAGAGGCCTTTGCCACAGTCCTATTGTAAAAACATTGAGTGGAGCCAGGGGTGGTGCACACCTGTAATCCCAGCACTCTGAGAGGCTGAGGTAGGAAGATTGCAAGTTCCAATTCAGCCAGGGAAACTTAGCAATTTAGCAAGACCCTGTCTCAAATTGAAAAATAAGAAGAGCTGGCAATATACCCCAGTACCTCCCCCAACACACACATAGAGCTGGATACTATGTAGTGTGTTGGGGGTAAGGTCCTGTGTCCCCCCAAAATCCCATGTAATCTTGGATGGGACTAGGGCTGGCGTTTGTGATTGGTTTGTTGTCTGGCGCTGGGATGTGGTGTGAGTGTTGCACCCACCCGGGGTGGAGCTGACATGCAGTGTAAGGGCAAGAGGAAGGCACGTCTTCCTTGCTATTTACCTTGCTATTTGACAGGCACCATGAATGGCTGCCCTGTCATGCCACGCTGCCTTGGAGCCAACTAAGTATGGACTGAAGCCCCTGAGAACTGTAAGAAATAAAGCTTCCCTTCCCTAATTTTGGGCATCAAGTATTTTGTCTCAGCAATAAGTGAAAAGTAGCTAAGACATAGCATAAGAGGCTAACAAATTGGCATCAGTGGATTGAGAAACATCTGGACGGTTCCCAGTAAGTGGTGAGTTTTTGTTTTGAATGAAGATTAGCATGAAACTTCCAGAGTTAGAAGGTATTGATTAAAGCAGAAGAGATAGGAATTGAATCATGAATGTCTGCTGTGGACTTAGCACGAATTGAGGTGTAAGAGTATCTTGGAGCAGAAGAGGGGAGCTGACATTTGGCTTTGAGAATCAAGAAACCACTAGTGTAATCCAGCTGAATAATGTTTGGGGTGTGGGGGGGGGACTAGTTTCTTATTAATTCTTAAAAACTGAGGACACTGAGTCAGATGTTTGCTAACATGCTATGTAGGTCTGTATTAGTTACTTTTCTCATTGCTGAGACAAAATACCTGACACCCAAATTTAAAGGAGGAAAGGTTTATATGGCTCACAGTTCATAGAGGTTTCAGGTCATAGTTGACTGACTCCAAGGCAGAGTGGCACAGCAGAGGGGCATTGTAGAGGAGAAATGGTTCACAGCAGGCAGAAGGCAGCAAACAGCAAGCTACAGATGAGAAGCAATGACCACTGCAGTCTGATTTATGTTTCATATTTTATTACAGCCTTAATCCTAGAATCACACTATGAACCAGTCCTAGTATCACATCCTTGATCCCAGTAGCACACTGTAGATCCAGCCACCTCTGAACAACCCCACGTATGACTGCGTGAGGCTTTGGGGGACATCTAGATACAAGCCATAATTAGGTCCAACATCTGTGGCTGTGTCTCCAGCCAATATATAAGAGGCACCTAGAAAGAGAAATGGTGGACCCCAGAAGCAGGGAGTACAGTGTGTAAAAAACAGAGCAAAATTCTAAAAAAGCTGAAAGAAGGCTCTATTAGTGTATCATCAGCTCAGGCTGCCATAACAAGGCACATCAGACTGGGTGGTTTACTTATAGAGACTTCTACTCTCAGGACTGGAGGCTGGTAAGATCTGGGTGTAAATGTGGTTGGTTTCTGATGAGACCAGCCCTTGAACCTGGGAAATGTGGGGTCTGGCCAATTCCTGAGAGGCCTCCAAACTGTCTTTCCTATTGTCCTGATATAAAGTACTTAGCTTCTTTATAATGCTAATCTTTTTCCGAAATTATGCTCTCCTGGGCCCCGACTTTGTATGTGCTTCCTTCCTCATGAAACTACAAACTTGTCACATGTGCTTTTTCTCCTGATTTTCACTGTGGATCTGGATAAACATCAGCCAGCAGTATCCATGCCACAGCCTGAACATTAGGCTGCTCTGAAATTTCTTCCACCAAATTAATTACTGCACCACCTTTATTTAAATATAGCATAACCAAAAATTGCATATTTTTATTAATTTTTATATGATAATATAACAGGAAATATAAAAATGACAATTTTATCAAATGTATTCAATTTAAGAAGTGACTGGTTAAAGGCTGGCCTGAGCTACATAGTGCAACCCTACCTCAAAAAACCAGGGCCGGGAGTTTGGCTCAGTGGCTTAAGTGCCTGCCTGACAGGCGCAAAGTTATGAGTTTGATCCCCAGTGCCACAAAAAAAAAAAAAAAAAAAAAAAAAAAAAAATTGGTTAAATTAAACTTGCCTACGTGAAGCTCAGGATAGTCAGTATGTAAACAAATGTGCTGCCTGAGTAACCCTTGGTAAACTGTTAAGTGGTTAAATTCAGCATCATACAGGCTGTGGGCAAATCATAGACCTCTGGTCAAATTTTCAACAGAATTGCCATTTCTATCTGAAACTTCATGAGCCTGTCCTTTATTGTCTGCATTCCTATCAGCATTCTGGGCTTTTGAACTCTGTGCATAATCACACATCAGCTTGTTGTCTTGCATCTAATTGAAATGAGTCTTCACTGGATTAATCCAAGGGGTTTACGGTGGTTCAATGGGAGGAGGGCAGGACATCTGTACTTTCGGGCCTTGTGTGAGGGTGTTCTGGTGCCCTCCTTCTTGGTTCCTCTTTCTTCCCTACTTCAGCAATGTTTGACTGTGCTTTTAGGGCCTGACAGGAGCCTGGGAAGCCCTAGTCATCAGCTTTGTGCGTAATCTTCTTTGTTCCAGGTGCCAGGACCTGGGTTTATGCAGTGTGATAAAAAAAATATGGCGAATATCTACAGTTAAAACTTTTACTGTAAAAGACACATTGCCATCTCTTCTTCCCTCAGAATCCTCCCCTTACTTCAAACCCATCCCATCATTCTTGTCACTTTCTGAAGGAGTTTTAGAGGCTCTCTTTTATAAGTGTCTCTAGTCAAAGTGTCCTGTTTGCTTTGATATCCTGAATCGATTTTAAACATATATCTTTCATTATCAAGGGGAAGACCAGAAGTCACTTACTGCCAGATTCAGTGAACAAGGTAAATGAGACACTGCATAATGTTTTCACATGTGCATCTTTCTGTTGGATGGCATGTGGCAGCAGCATTCGTTACGTTTTTAATCATGTCTTATAAAGACACTCAAGAAAAATAACTTCCAGAACCAATCCAAAAAGTGACAAAAATGATGGAATAAGTGTTTGAAGTGAGGGGAATACTTTGAGGTGGATTAATGGCAATGTGTCTTTTACTATATTTCAGAATTTTAAACTTTTACCGTATATTTGATCACACTAAGTGTCTTTGTGAGATACAAAGAGAAATAGAGAAATGTGGGCCCTGCTCCCATGAATCTGAAACCTGTCTGTTCCTTTTTCCTGTCCTAATCCTATCCTGTCTTTTCAAGGCACTGTGCAGCTCTCCTACCCCAGGTGTCTACAAGAGTTGAAAATACCCAATTCTATAAAGTGATCACAGTGTCCTCCAAGCCCTCAAGGTTGGCCCTGCCTTGGAGGGTGGAAGATAAGGCATGGCATTTCTCTTCTGTCCATTTTCTGGTTCTTTTGTAATCTGGCACTGGTTTCTGGTTGTTGCAGGTCAGTGTGTTGATCTGCCATGACCAAGGTGCTATTTGTAAGAGTGGAACATTGTGGAAGAAGAGCAATGCTTGAGTGGTCCTGCTAACTTTGGGGACAAGTAGACTCCAGGAGTATGACTAGTTGCGGGAGGATGGCAGGCACACTACGTGGAAGAATTTGGAGTGAAGAAGCAAATTGAAGATCCCAGTTCTGTTACCTGAGTCTCTGAGCAGGGCTTTGAATTGAAATGGTCTCTGGAGCAAAGGGGTAAGGTGTAGAACAAGTTTTACCAACATTGAACCTCTTGTGTTTCCCATCCTGAGCACAGCACTCATTAATCTCCAACCCAGACAATACAGTATGTTGGTTCTAAAAACAAACTTTCTTCAAACAGACAGTTCTCATTTTGCATCCTTTTTTAGAAATGTGAATCATTTTAACTTTATCCCACATTTATCTAACTTATCTTTACCATCTGTCTAGTAAAGAAAACTTGGGTTTTATAGTTTTATAAACATGGAAGAAAAACAATGGGCTTATTCTATTACCTTTTGTCTTGGGAACTTGCCAAAGAAAAGAGAAAGTAAATATCAAAATCTTATCACTAAACCACAAATTGAAATTTATGCCTAAACCAAGATGTAATTCAGTATATAAACTATCAGCTTCTTCAGAAGCCTTTTTACCTACCTTGTAATCTCTCTATTATGGCATATTAGTAAAAGTAATTAGTAGATCTCAACTGGTTTATTAATCACAATTCAGCTACAGAAGTACACATGAATTATGTGTTACATTTTAATACCATTACCTTAAGACTAACGTTGAATTAGCTAACTTCTAAAATTGAAACCCACAAACTTTCAATAGCAGCAATACTCTTGATTGTATCATGGAAATGTAAGTTCTGCAATTCTCTTAATTTATACAACTTCTTAACTATAGTGAATGAGTCACAGCCATTGTTAAGCCTGTCAGGGAGAGTCCTTAACTAAAAGGATTTCCCAGTGCCCTGCAGGACATTAACCTCTGAGCTGACAGGTTACATTAGTTAGTCTAAAAGCCTGTGGACTTTTTGACAACTAAATAACTTACTTGTATTTAAGGCATCAAAATCTTCTTTTCTTAATGCTTTGCTTTGCTTTGCTCTTTTCTTTTCTTTTCTTCTCTCTTTCTTCTTTCCTTTCTTTCTTTCTTTTTTGATAATATTGGGAATTGAATTTAGGGACTTTGAACTGACGTGTTTCTCCAACCCTCTTTTACATTTTGTATTATTTTTTATTTTGAGGCAAACTCTCAGTCACTTAGTTGCCCAGGCTGGGCTCAAACTTGGAGTCCTCTAGCCTCGACCTTCCAGGGTGCTTGGATTGCAGGCATGCATGACCATGCATGACTTAAAGATCTTAATTGACTTTTAAAAAATTATAGAATCAGGCAACTCTTCATTCCATAAAATATAATGTTACAGTGAGTTGAGGAGAGGAGATTGGTTTTATGCACGGGAAAGGACTGAAGAAAGCAGAAACAAAAAAGAAAAGTGGATTGGTGATCTCAAAGTTACCTTTCTTGTAAACTAAGACCAAGAGACAGAGCAATAAAAATAAATAAATAAATAACTGGTTAAGATCAAGTCACTTCCAGTTACTTTTTTGGTGTAACAGTTACATCAGTGGTAATTTTATTATCTTGCTAAATGAACTTGCCTATTTGGGAAATTTGGCTGTTACCTTTCTAATCCTAATTTTTTAGAAATTCAAGTAAACAATTTAGTTTTAGCTTGCTGCCTGAGCATGAATGACTCCATTTTTATATTTACCCTGATCCATTGATGCCTAGTATAGGACCTCAGTCCAAAACAATGGCTTTCTATCATTTGTATTTAGCAGTATGAACCAGTAATCCTGGGAAATATTCAGGAGAATCATCTCCAAGGTGATCACTTGAGATATCCTCCAAGATAAAACTGAAATTCAAAACAACAGTCATAAAAATTCTATTCATAAGAAAAGAACTCCTCCTAAATTTCATAATACTATATATATACATATATGGAAAGAAAAATTTTAAAGCAGAACTGCCCAATAAATGGAAGAAAGAGTAAACATAAAAGTTCAGAGGGAAACAAGCCAATTCAACCTTCCCATGAGCCAGTGGCAGCCATGTGGGGCCCAGGAGGAGAAACAAGAAGCCCCTTCGCCCTTCATATGAGCCAGAAGCAGCCATGCAGGGACTGGGAGGAAAAACAAGAATCCAATTTGTCCTTTCTGTGGGCCAGCAGCAGCCATGCAGGGCCCAGGAGGAGAAACAAGAAGCCAATTCTCTCTTCCTGTGAGCCAGCCATCGCAGGTCCTGGGAGACATCCCCACCCCCACCCTGCTGTAAACAACTGGCTGATTTGGAGGAATGCAGGATGAGTTGTTAGCAACTGAGGTACAAAAACAACTTAATGCTTGTATTGTTTGATTGACTTTGCAAGCCTAAAGCCAATAGTCTGAGTATCTATTTAGAGGATAACAATATGCAATATAGCAACTATAGGGGATTTCCTTCTGCCTTGTTTTTGAAACCCAATACTGTTCTCACTGTTTTGTTTTGTTTTGATTGGTTTTATTCTGTTGTTTTGTTTATTTTATTATGTCTAATAGAATGGGCAGAAATTTTGAAGATAATAGCCACTGTTTTTTTTTCCAAATCCATTTTATTTCAAGGATAAAATTAAAAAACGAGAAGAAGAAGAAAAGAAAAAAGCCTACAACAAAATTTCAAAACGTGTCAATCGGGGATGGTAGCCATTGTTGATTTCCTATTATCATGTTTTAAAATCCTGTATCACTTTCACTGTTTTGTTTTGATTGGCTTTATTCTGTTTTGTTTGGTTTGGTTTTATTCTCTTTAAAATAAAATTTTAAAAAATTTCGGAGGGTGCTAGGGATGTAGTTCAGTGTTAGAGCACTTGCCAAGCATACACAAAGCCCTAATGGTAATCGCCAGTACAACTGAAAAAAAAAAAAAAGAGTGATCCCACTGACTGTGCGCTCTACGAGGGCAAGATCTTTGCCATTTTGTTCACTATGGTGTTTCCAGCACTTGGAGCCATGCCTGACACATTGTTGTCACTCAAAATCAAATAAGTTTTAGTGAATCACACTGGCCTTTGATAATGCCATAGTTAGTTCATGATCCTTGGGCAAGCTGTAAGATTTCACTGAGGTTCTGGAATGGAAGGATCCAAGCTGGGTGTGTGAGCAGTACTCTCAGGGGCTGAAACTGGAGAATTGCAAGTTCCAGTCCAACTTGGTCAGTTTGGCAGCTTCACAAGAGACACTGTATCAAAACAAAAAAGTTAATAAAGCGAAGGCCTTGGGTTCAATTTCCTAGTACTGAAAGGAAAAGAGAAAAAAGAAAAAAGAAAAAAAATGAATGGAAGGAGGCAAGCAGCAAATGAAAGAGTAGACTGTAAAAGGATGCACTGTGCTGGGTTTGGGTAGGTCTGGATTCATTTGAAACATAATCTGTGGCTATAATCTGTACACTATTTTGACAACTTCTCAATGCAAGGCACATAGAGGTTAGCCACAGTGACTTTTCTTTGGTTGTACACACAAACACAAAAAGTAATCCTGATTGGCATTAGCCCACTCCCTCCAGGACTATGAGTACCTTCCTAGTGATCTTTCAGGTGTTATAGACATCTAGGTTGACCCCTCTCATATTTGATCACTCTCCTATAAGCTGTGTATTACTTGCCTTGTTTGTAAGCTTGGAGATACAATTCTGCCTAGCATGCATACAGTACCAGAAGGTCATGTAGCCATAAGAATACAGCAATCTCCCTAAAATGGAGCTGTTCTTGATGACCCACCAGAACCTCCCAGAGGATAACTGACTTGCTATTCATGCACACATCACAGAGAGTTTTCCAGTTTTTCCAGTTTTTCCCTGACTTTCACAAACTAATCTCCATGTTAATTAACCTTGGGAGGTGGTCAGGCCAGCCTTAATTCATTGCTTAGGGATATTATGCAGGGCATCATTGGTCTAGAGTTCTTCCTTGAGGGCTGAGGCAGAGACTATACAATCAGTCACCTCTATGCATCAGGATTGATTCCTAGGGCCTTGCAAAGGTCAGTATACAACTTTCATGACAGTGATAGTTGAGATTTGTTGAGCGTTGTCTAGGATTTGTTTGTTGGTTCATTTTGGTCTAGGATTTTTGGGGCCACGATTGAAGTCAGTACTGCGAGCTGGCCTCATCTTGCTGCTTGAGTCCTGTTAAGAGTAACTTCAGGGACTGACGATGTAGCTCACTGGTAGACAGCTTGCCTATCATGTATAAGACATTGGAGTCAGCCTCCAGCACTTCAAAAAATGAATAAAGAAAAGAGACAGAAGTTTTAAATGGTCAGAAAAAGAATTGAAGAGATTTGGTCCCAGCTTATATTGGTTAGAAGCACTCAAAAATTCACCAGAATCAAAGAGTAAAGAAACAGGGAATGGATATTTTTTAGAGACAATTCTCCACAGGTCTCTCCATTTCTGCACATCTTGTGAGCAGAGGCACTGAAAGCCTTTGTTCCAGACTGTCTTTCCAATGATGTTTGTACAGTGAACATCCTGAGAATATAAAGGTTCATTATTAAGTGTCCCATCACTGTAACAAGGTACCCGATATAATTAACTTAAAAATAAAGATCTGTCTGACAGTTTTGGAGATTTCAGTCCATGATCAGTTGACCTATTACTTTTGGGACTGTGGCAAGGCAGCACATCATGTTGTGAACACATGACACAGCAAACCTGCCCACTTCATAGTAAACAAGTTAAAAACGGAAAAGAGATTGAGGTCCCACAGTCCCCTTTGAAGGGACACTCCCAGTGACCTAAAGACCTCCCATTAACCCCCACTTCTTAAAGTTTCTACCACTTCCCAGTAATACTAAACTGAGGACCAAACTTTTACTGATGTACCTTTGGAAAATGTGTTTCAAGATCCAAATCTTAGCAAAGAGAATGTCTATTTCCAGAACAGAGGCAGATCGCTTTACTGTCCACTATAATAAAGATCATGTCTCCCTCTGGAGAAAGATCAAACTTTATAATTTATAAAAGACCAGAGTTCCTTATGCTCTAGATTCTTCAGTGACACAAACCTAACACATGTGCAGCCTCTATCTAGACTTCTCTGTGTTCCTTGAGGAAAGAGTGAAATTGACGTGAACATGGAGCTGCTACCTGCTACTGCTATGAGTAATAAAATTCTGTTTCTGACCTCAACACTTTGTGTTTTCCGCCATCACCTATGAAACTGGTGCGAGCAAGATTACACAGGGAAGGTGAAAGTTTAAGAGTTCTTGATAAAAATTTGACTAGCCAGTTAACACACAAGAATGGAGTTCCCAGGAGTGTTGTGGGAACGGGAACATCCCTCAGGACTCCAAGCAGGTTTTCCAAGGTTATGGCAAGGCAGTGATGGGGCTGAAACTAAAACAAGGTCTATATGATTATTGATTCAGCCTGCTGTGAAGTCAGATTGCCTGGATCCAATTTTTTGTTCTTCTGTTTGCTACTTCTTGTTTTGTTGCCTATTCAAAAGGCTTATTCTGAGCTTTAAACATTGAGCATCTTGTTAGGCATTTATCACAATTCTTGCCACACACACATACATGCAAATGCTTGGCAATCAATAATTGTTGCCTAACATTAAGATAACATATCAGTGCACTTTCTACCCTCTAGTGATTGGCTGTCGTGCCAAGAGCACATGAGAGCAGAGTTGTCAAGTGACAGAGTCAAATGGTGAATGGTATGGGAAAATAACACCTGGGAAGTTTGGTCTCAGCTGTGCATCTTGGTTGGACAATGCAAAACAGGCTTCAAAAGCAAAATTCATCCCTTTATAAGTGGTCTATCAGGAACTTTCTCAGAAGGGTTTAAACCTAATTTTGCAAAGACCACCAGAGATAAGGTTGTAGTCTATAAATGTGAGAGTTACTGATTCAGTATAGTGAGGTGGACATTTCACAGGAGCCATACCTGCTGATTGCCATGAAAAAGAAGGAAAGTGTCTCCTGCCGGTTGTGCTGCTAGTCATTGAAGCAGACATCAATTCTGGGATGGTTTCTGTGCCTGCCGCAGGGTTCACAGAAGCAGGGACTAACCAGAATGAGATGTTATCACGATGACAGACTGTCCTAGTAACAAATCAGATCAGCAAAGTAGATCGGCTGTTGTTATTGGTGAGAAAAACCCTCAAAGAGAGGAACTCGTGGCATTGCAAGCTGTAGCATGACCATTCACGACTACAGGGAAATAGTTTTATCTGTGTCTGTCCTTTGAGCCTGGTTCACAGCAGGATTGCTTTTATCTCTTTTGATTTCAGTTAATGCCCCTGCTTTCAGTGTTGACAGGTTATTAGTGCACTGTCCGTCAGAATTTAGCAAGTCTTTATGCGTAACTGTGGAAACTGCCAAAGGTCCAGGGTCCTGGTTCTCTAAGCCCAGCCTCTGTTGTCAGTCGCAGGTTAGGGAACTGTAGTCTTGTAACAAATGTTGACTTGTTGTTTATTTTAAAATTTTATTTGCTTATATGAGTGTTTAATGGTGGTGGTAGTGAAAACCCTTAACAGGGCTTCCATGAAAATGCTGCAGAAGCTGCACCTGGAGGTTGCTGATGAAACTTAGAATTCCTAGTAGGTATGTGACTAGATGGAGATAAAGGGAGAAAGACAGAGGAACATTTGGAGAGTCTGAGCCAAGTGCTAGAGCTCTGGGGGTTCTCAGGACAGGCTAAAATTGAATTAGAGAACTTTGAGACTCTTTTCAGGAAGACCCTCCAAAGCCCCATTTTCTTTTTCTTTTTTTTTTTTTTTTTTTCCAAGAGCAAACCTTAGCTTCTTGAGGCCTGGGCTTGGAAAGGGGAGCAGTAGCCTAGAGTATAAAGGGAGCGATACCCTCAGATGACGTGGCCAAGAGGCCACGCTCTCTGACCTGACCATGGGCTCTGGAAATACACAGTCCCTTGCCTGCTGGTGCTTTCTCTGGTGTTGAGGTCCATGTGGTCTTAATGTGATGGTAAATTTAGTCCTTGAGTAGAGGTTCAAATACAGGAAAGAAAAAAAGGCTAAGGTAACTTTTTGTTTGATTGTTTATTTTTGGCTAGTAATCAAACATAGGGCCTCACGCATGCTAGATGAATGCTGTACCATAGAGCTGTACCCCTAACCATTCATTTGTCTTTAACATTTTTTAGAAATTAAAAAGTAGGGGGCCAGGGTTATAGCTCAGCAGCACAGGGCCTGCCTGGCAAGTGCAAGGCCCTGAGTTTAATTCCCAACTTAAAAGAAAAAACCCACATAGAAATTAAAAAGTAGATTTGTAACCAAAATTTTAATAATACTGGTTTTTATATTTGTCCATTATTTACCATTACCAGAGTTTCTTGTGCCTTCAGGTTTCTGCTGAGCATACTTTCATTTCAAACTGGAGAACTACCTTACGTTTTGTATGGCAAGTCTAGTGGTAATGAACTCCCCCCAGTTTTAAAATCTGAGAATATCTTAAATTCCTGTCTTATTTTTTTAAGGACAGTTTTGCTGCATATATAATTCTCAGATGACATGATGACATGTTTATTTGTTTGTTTTACTTTCAGCACTTTAGATGGATGAAAAGTCCAGCATGACAAAGTAACCACTTGAGCTAAAGCCAACCCTTTCAGCACTTTAAAGAGACTAACTCACTGTCTTCTGATGTGCAAAATTTCTACTAAAAATTAGCTTATAATCTAAATCAAGATCCCTTATACATGACAAATCACCTTACTCTGGCAACTTTCAAGATCCTTTGTCTTTGGATTTTGACAGTTTGATCATTATGTGTTTTGGTGTGGATCTCTTGTCTTGTCCTTGAGGTTCGCTAGGCTTCTTGAATTTGTAGATTTATATCATTCATCAGATTTAAGGAAAAGCTGGGCGTGGTGGTGCACACCTTTAATCCCAGCACTTGGGAGGCTGAGGTAGGAGAAGAGCTGTGAGTTCGAGGCCAGTTTGGGCTACAATGCGAGCGCAAGGCTGGCCTGAGCTATGTAGTACGACCCTAACTAAAAAAACTAGGGCTGGGAGTTTGACTCAGTGGCTTAAGCACCTGTCTGGCAGGTGTGAGGTTCTGAGTTTGATTCCTGCTGCAAAAAAAAAAAAAAAAAAGCAAATTTAAGGAGTTGTCAGCATTATTTCTTCAAATAAGCTATCCCCTTCTATCTCTCTTCTCCTTCTTAATTATCTGTAATTACTCTACTGGTCTGTATAATGGGGTCACATGATTTAGGGTCTGTTCACTTTATCATTTTTTTATTCCTTAGACTAAATTATTTAAAATGACCCATTTTCATGTCGATAGATTCTTTCTTTTACATGTTTAAGTCTGTGTTGAACCTCTCTACTATTCAAATTATTATATTTTTAAATCTAAATTTATGTTTGGTTCTTTTAAAAAATAATTTCAATCTCTATTGATATTTTCATTTTATTCATATTATTTTCTTAGTTTCATTAGTTTTTCTTTGTGTTTTACTTTTGCTCTTTGAGACTCTTTAAGACAATTGGTTTAAAGCCCTTTACCTAATAATTCCATTGCCTGTGCTTTTTAAGTGATGGTTTTAGAGGCTTATTTTACTCCTTTGCCGGGCAGGCACTTGTGCTGCTGAACTGTATTTCCAGCCCTGTAGATAATAATTATTTGTGACCTAATGCTTCTAGATCATAGTAAATGGAATTCACAGATATAATTTGGAAGATATTAGAAAGACTGACTTTTTAGATATCAAAGGAGATGTCAAATTACTAGAAGAAAATAGTAGTTAATGAGGCTACTACAAGTTTAATATTAATTAACATATGAAATAGCTCATATAATCTTTGCCTTTAAAACACTTGTCTTCTTGTTTTTATTTTTTTTTTCTTTATTATATTGTTGTACCATTATCACTCTGCATTGGGCCTTGGTCAAGACTAGTGCTAAGATTTTTTTTTTTTTACTTTAAAGAGGCTAAAACAGAATAAAACCAATCAAAACAAACCAGTGTAAGTGATACAGGACTTCAAAACATTATGAAATCAACAACAGCTACCATAATTCCTTTTGTTGTCTTCAGAATAGCTGCAGATAACTTTGGACATAGTAGCAATCAAACAGAACAGAACAGAATAAAAGCAATAAAAACAAAACAATGAATGCAATAAAGGACTTCAAAGTAAGCCAATAGTAAATCTAAAATTGCTACCATACTATTCTTTGCTATCTTTGAAATAACTACTCCTTCCATCAGATTTAACACAATCAAACAAAACAAAAGATAATAAAACCCAACCCAACAAAACAATGGGAAATGATATAGGACTTCAAAACAAGACCATAGGGAGTCAACAATGGCTACAATCCTCAAAAGGAGATCCCTCCTAGATGCCACACTGTATATCGCTATCTTCTGAACCTATGATCAGATCACTGGTCCAAGACCTGCAATGTCAGTGAAACACCAAAGCACCACAGGCATCCAATTGCTTTTCACCTCCATAGCTATCATTACAGCCTGTGTTTCTCCGGATAAGCCAGTTGCTTACAGTGGGATGTGTGTGGTGGGGGGGATAATTGGTACTTCTTCTTTGCCAGCCCGCACCCTGGAAGGGGCTGGGGTCTGGCTGTTTCCAGTTTGCTGGCATCCTGCACATGGTGCTGGTTCCCAGACTGGGCATGCTTCCTGGTGTGGCCTTGTTCTCTCTCCCTGCAGTCCCCAAATGGCATTGACTTACAGGGAGAGGCTTGGGTCTGGATCTTCTTAGTCCCACAGCAGCCCATGTGTAATATGCTGTCTTTTTCCTGTGCCACTAACTCCCCCATCAGCAATGTGTAATACTACTAATTTTGTGCCTTCTAAATCAATTTAAATAGCAGCTAACGTCTACTCATGTCAAGGAAGGCTCTAGGAGCTGTGAATCTCATGGAACAAAATAGGCATCTTCCATTTAAAGAAACCTAATAAAGCCTGCTCTTGTCTAAAGAACTAATATCTAGAGTATATAAAAAAACTAAAAAAAAAAAACCTCAGACCCACACCCCCAAATTTAAAGACCCAATCCAAAATTGTGCATCTGAGATGAATACACACTTCTCAGATGGAAAAGTACAAACAGAAAATAAATATATGAAGAAAAGTTTAACCTCACTGGACACTTGAGAAATGCAGATTAAAACAACTCTGAGTTTCTATCTCACTCCTGAAAGAATGGGTATCATTAAGAAATTAACTAATAACAAATGCTGGAAAGTTTGTAGGGAAAAAAAATCCTTCTCCATTATTGGTGGGAGTGTAAATTGGTACAACCTCTGTATAAATCAGTAGGGAGATTTCTCAAAAAACTAAAACTAGAGTTTTCATTTGACCCCGCTGGTCCCCTCCTAGGTATCTTCCTGAAAAAGTTAAAAGCATCATACCACAGTGATACATGCATACCCATGTTCATAGTGGCACAATTTATGATAGCTAAATCTTAGAAACAGCCCATATTCCCACCAACAGATAAATGGATAAAGAAAATATGCTGTTTGTACACAATGGAGTACTACTCTGCCATAAAGAAAGATTAATGTGAATCATTTTTAGGTGAATTGATGCACCTTGAGACCATAATTTTAAGTGAAATAAATCAGACACATAAATTTAAATACCACATTCTGTTTCTTGTGTGAGAAACCCAAAGAGTAAATAAGGAGCAAAATGGAGAGGATAGATGTTAGGAAGTAGGAACAACATGTTCAAATGGGAAGGGGAACAAGGCAGTGAGGAGGGGGAAGAAGGGGCAAAAAAAGAATTTAAGGAAAAATGGAAACAAAGCTTTTATAAATGGGCAGGGGAAGAAGGGTTGAAGATGGTGAGGGGAATGAGAAAAAAACATGATCAATGATGAAAGTAATCAATATGTATGACAAATATGTACTAATAAAAAAGCAAACCTAAAAAAAAGCTTACTCTTGCCTTTGACTATCCTGTTTTGGTTTTTTGTGGGCTTTATTTAATGCCATGGGGGCCCTTTAGTCTTACACATAGTTGTTGATCCAGCTATCAAAATATTTGTTCCTTATTCTATGAACTCAGACAGCTAAGCCCAAGTTGACGTGTTCAAGAAGAGACAGATGGGTCCAGAGATTTTTTCTCATTTGAGTTTCAGTGAAATCTAAACATCAGATATTTACTGGGCTGTTTGTCCTTCTCCACTGTCATCTCCACCACTTATCCCTTTTCAGAAAATTGTCCATTCATAGCTACAGATTTGCAGAACAAACACCACATTTGGGCCACATGGCCTTGCCCCAGTCCTAGTTGCTCCTTCAAAGGTTAACCCTGACCTGTGCTGTACCAACGAAGGTCCCTTTGCTGAGACTGGTACCAACATATGCCCCTCACAGACGAAGTGAGTTAGCAGGGAGGTGATAAAAGCTTGGTGGATGAGGGTGTTCCTGCCCTGCCACATAAGTTGATAAGCAGAAAATTGTAATTTGCAATGAAAGGTAAGATAAAAAGATGATGAGAGGGAGGGAGGGAGAGACGGAGAGAGGAGAAAAAGAATATATACCCTGGCAGTGTTACGTTGCCCATTTCCAATTTGTTTCTAGAATTAGATGCCCTCAAATTCCTTGTTTGCATAAGCCAACTTAAACAACCAAAGAGTAAAGACATAAAACATTGATGTATTTCAAAGAAAACATTTTCCTTTTTTCCCAAAGCTGAAAACAAAACTTAGAAGCATTTGTTTCTAAAACAATGCTAGTATATCTTTTTTTTTTTTTTTTTTTTGTACTGGGGATTGAACTGAGAATCTCATGCCTGCCAGGCAGACACTTATGCCACTGAGCTAAATCCCCAGCCCAATGCTAGTATATCTATGACTCATTAATATTTTGGAACCAAGTATTTTCTCTTCCTTCTCCACTACTGTCTCAGGGGAAAGATAACAATCATATAAGATGTAATGATTGCATAAAAACAATGGAAAAGATCCTGCAGCCAGAACCACTTGTATAAATTCCAGGTCCACCACTTACTAGATCTGTAACCTTGGCAGGTGACTCAACTTCCAAGGAGAGAGCTCTGAGCATTGCTAGAAGGACTCAATTTTAGTGGACATTAAGACTCTAAGAACAGTGCCTGGCACATAGAAAATACTGCCTGAACAAGAACCACCCATTACCAAGTGGGCCTCTGTTCTCACAGTGCCTGGAGTCAAATCTTGGGGTTCATGTGTGCATTTTTCTTTGTTCTTGGGGTTCATGTGTGCATTTTCCTTTGTCCACACACAAGAACTTCTCAGTCATTGACCAGAACTCCAGATATTGGAAATACCTTGAAAATAATTCATTTCTACTCTCTCATTCTGCACTCAATTTCTATTTTTTCTTGTATCACCAAGCAATGTAGAACATTCGTATTTTGTGGTTATAATCTGCATTTTATGGATGATACTTGGTTTTCTGCAGCTTTTATAAAAGGATTAAAGTATTGTTTTAAAAATCTGTACTTTAAATACACTAAAGAGCAAGTTAATCAGGTTAGAATTCCCTCATTGTTTGTGCTGGGTGGCTGAGGCTTGGCAAGAGCCCAAAAGGGAAGGAGTAGCATGAATGGCTCCCAACACCTTGGGGGATATAAGCATCCTCACAGCATGGCTCACCCTGGGCATCACTTACATTAGTGAGACCAAGAAAGGAAAAACCTTAATAAGAACTAAAGCCAGATGTGTTGGCACACGCCTGTGGTCCTGGCTACTCAAGAATGAGCAGAATGATCACTTAAACCCAGGGTTCAAGTTCAGCCTAGGCATACATAATGAGACCTGTCTCAAGGAGAAGAAGGAGAAGGACAAGGAGGAGGAGGAGGAGGAGGAGGAGGAGGAGGAGGAGGAGGAGAAGAAGAAGAAGAAGAAGAAGAAGAAGAAGAAGAAGAAGAAGAAGAAGAAAGTAAAAAGAATCATTCGAGTTGAAGAACATGTATTCCATTTATCTTTCCTCCAGACGAGAACACAAGATTTGTGTCTACTGCACATAAAATACAAGCTACCACTGCCTGCAGGAAAAGGTGGAAGTACTTGAAGGGAACCAGTGACCAAATGTTCTTCAACAGTAGAAGATACTCTCAACGTGAGTTTGGATGTGACACAGACATATTCAGGAGCAGAAATTGCCTTGCTGAACCTGCATAGAAAGCACTGGACCCTTTAGTGGGGCAGTCCTTAGGAGGTCTGACCCTTGGAAAAGAAAATCCTCAATCTTGCATGTTAGAACTTCCAAAGCACAAGTGGGAGTGACCATGTGGAATTAATTAGTGTGGCTCTTTCTTTCCTTCCTTCCTTCTTCCCTTCCTTCCTCCTTTTCTTTTCTTTTCTTTTATCTTTTCTTTTCTTTACTTTTCTTTTCTTTTCTTTTCTTTTCTTTTCTCTTGCTTGCTTGCTTGTTTTCTGTGTGTAGTGCTAGGAGTCAAACCCAAGGTATCACTCATGTAAGCAAGTCCTCTACCACTGAGCTACACACCAGCTCCAAGTGAATGTGATTTTGAATCAATCAAGAGAAAAAGCATTCAACTTAAACTAGCACAGAATCCAGAGTTCTGAGATTCCCAATGACTAAGGGTGCAGACTGACAGGAAGGAAGGACTTGATCATGGCCACCCCTGGCCACCTATGAGCAGCTCCACTGTGCAGTGAGCCTTTGCCTTCTGAATGACCCTGTCCCTCACACCTGTCCTTGATGATCATTTCACATCATCTAAACATCAGTGGAGGCAGTCCCACGGTGGTCTTCCTAGGATCCTGGGCAGGGTGGATTAGAGTAAGAAAGTTGGTAGGAGTGAAGAAAGAGTTAATATATGCTAACAAGCTGGCTGTGTTTCATTCCTCTCTGATTCCTCTTAGCCATATTAACATTTGCATTATAGGAGTTAATGTGTGAAGCAATGGAGCAGAATGATGATGTAACTTTTATCATTTTGTGAATATGAGGGTCCCTAGCACATGCCCAGCACATTAAACTGTGGTTATTTTATAAAGGTCTTCCTCCACATAACACTTCTCAATACATAAACTTGCTTTGTGGGGGCCCGGAGTTTGGCTCAATGGCTTTGCGTCTGACAGGCGCGAAGTTGTGAGTTTGATCCCTGGTGCCGCAAAAAAAAAAAAAAAAAAAAAAAAAAAGGTTTAATGGATAAACTTGCTTTGTGTTTGTTTCATTGTTTTTTGTTTGTTTGTCTGCTTTAAAGATTCTAAATTACTTCAAGTTTTTATATATCGTGCAGTAATGAGAAGAAAGGTTTATACTCAGGGGAACCAGGTATGATGGCACATACCTGCAATATCAGATAGGTACTAAAGAGGCTGGGCTGGAGGATTGCAAGTTCAAACCAAGCCTGGGTAACCTAAGGACACCCTGTCTCAATATAAGAATAAATAAATAAAAACAAAAGGGCTATGGATGTAGCCTAGTGCTAGAGTGCTTGCCTTGCATAAAAGAAGTCCTGGGTTCAATCCCCAGTACAGCAAGATAGATAGATAGATTAAATAGATGATGATAGATCTCTACATAGTTAGATGATAGATAGATAGATAGACAGATAGATAGATGGATAATAGATGAAACATTTCAGGGGGAGAGGGGCACTTTAACTTTGATAACTTTTTATTTCTATGACTTTTCAAAAAAGAAGTATTCTCAGAGAATGGCAGAAAAATTGATGTCAAGCAAAAAGTTTTTCATGTAAGTCACAGGTATAAATCCAAGAACCAGATCAGTAGCTTCCTTTTTATTATACAGTGTGTGTAAACACCAGTATCTAGCTGGTTCATTAATGCAATGCATCTTGTTATTAAAAATGCACATTAAGTTATTGTATTTTCACTCTAACACTTACATGTTGAAATAGAACCATTCATCATATATTTTCTCTCTCATTAAAATGACAAACAACTCGAACACAATCATGATAGAACAAGAGTACATTTGTTATCATCTGAAAATGAAAATATGCTGTGCAGTTTAATTTACACTCTCTTAAGCACAATGGTAATCTAACAAGCAACCCTGAAGCCTTCATTACAAAAGACATTGTTCACATCTAAATTACTGCCTCAGAGTGAACCATGAGCTGATGAATCTCATGTGTTGCTATCAACATGTACAAGTATTAAGACATTTTGACTCTCTGATGACCTTTTTGGAAAAAAAATTAATATGTATATTTAAGGTAGAGAACAATGTTATGGTATAATACAGATCGTGGAAAGATTACTATAATGAAGAAAATTAACATATCCTCATGTGTTAATTATTTATGTATCACTAGCTACTGAGTTTTTGTTATTTTATGGCAAGTGCAGGTAATATCTTCTCATTTAGCATTAATCCCAAATACATTAGTTTTATTGCCCATAGTCCTCATGTTATGCATTAGACCTCTAGGCTTGTTCTTCCCACACATTTGCTACTTTAATCTCTCTGAGCAGCCTCTCCCCTTCTCCTCTCTCCCCCACCTTGCTCTGAGCCCTGTCTTATCCTCTGTGTATCTGTTCTCCCTTTTCTTTTCTTTCTCTTTTTTCTTTCCTTCTTTCTTCCTTCCTTTTCACTTGTTCCACATATAAGTAAGGTCACATAATGCTTTTCTTTCTATGTTTGTCTTATTTCACATGGCATAATGTGGACATGCTCCACACTCCTCCATGTTGTGACGCATGGCACTATCTCACTCTTATTTGGACCTGAATAATATTCCATTTGGTGTGTGTACCAGAGTTTCCTTATCCATTCATCCATCAACAGATACTTAGGTTGTCTCCATATTAGCAATCCTCTTGTGGACATAAACCTGAAGGAAATGAAATCACCACTTCATAGAGTTATCTGCGTGACCATGTGTACATAGCATCATCCTAAAGACCTTTTTGGAAGTAGCAATAACATCCTTTGTTTAAATAGAAGACTGCTTTCCATCTGGCTGTCTTTTCCAGAAATACAGTACTTAAACCTTCTAAAAGAAATATACAGGCCTGGAGTTTGGCTCAGTGCCTTAAGCTCCTGCCCTGGCAGGCGCGAGGTTGTGAGTTCAATTCCCGCTGCCGCAAAAAAAAAAAAAAAAAAAAAAAAAAAAAAAAAAAAAAAAAAAAAAAAAAAAAAAAAAAAAAAAAAAAAAGAAATATACAGGATTTTGGAGAAACAGTATTCACTTCTTACTTAGAAATAAATCTTTTAAAATCATAAATGTATTTTTTTTGAAGTGGTCATACAAAGACTGTAAAGACTAAATGGTGGAGTACTTTCTGCCAAGAAAATGAATTTATGGGACACATAAACCAGTGAAATTATAGGTCACAGATGGTGAGCTAATCAACACAGTGATGGATTAGACATTAAAGCTTAGGTGGGTAAGTTATATTTCTATATTAAATGAATTTCAAAATTGTACCTGCTCATAATAAAAACATTATTCTACAACAAACTTGTAAACTTATTCAAATGTAAGGGTTAAATTCCATAGGAAGGGACAAAAATTTTTGGCAGATTATTATAAGACAATATTTTACTCTTTATTAAAAAATTATAGCCAGAAACTCAACTGTGCTATGCTAAGAATTGGAATGTGTTCAGAACGTTAGCCCATTTGGTGAATGCTCTTTTCTCTTTGTGCTGTCGTGGCTATTCACAGTCAATATTTCCCAGCTTTCCCTTTCCTGCCTGAGTGATGGCAAGTTCTGTGTTGTTGTCTGAAAAGCGTCTTCATCAGTGACCTGCTCCTCTGTAGGAAATACTATCCTGATATTTTTTGTCCATGACTTCAAATTTAACAAAAACTAAGTCAAAGTATTTAATGTTTATACTTTCCTGTTAACACAAAAAGCACCAATTTTTGTGTCATCTGTAATATCTTTTGAGATCAAATGGAAAATTGAAGCAATGTTAAGGACTTAACCAACAAATGTTTACTGGTGGCTGTGTGGGGGAGATATAATAAGTAGTAAGAGAACTATTAAATAAGTAAGGAATTTTCTTCTAGATGTGATGAAACACACCTAAAATACAATAAATAATATAGCTGACCATGGTGGTGCATACCTGTAATACCTGCACTCTTGGAGGCTGAGCCATGAGGATTGCAAATTTGAGCCCAGTCTGGGCAACTTAGTGATTTAACAAGACCCTATCTCAAAATAAAAAATAAAAAAGTGTTGGGGATGTAGCTCAGTGTGAAGGCCCTGAGTTCGATCCCCCACACCACGAAAGAATAAGAACAAGCTGGGGATTTAGCTCAGTGGCATAAGCGCCTGTCTGCAGGTGCGAGGCTGTGAGTTAAACCCCTGGTACCAAAAAAAAAAAAAAAAAAAATAGAATAAGAGCAAAACAAAAACAAAACAAAAAAATCAGAGCTGCTGACCGTATGTGGTAACAGATTTCAATGCCATTGTACTTCAAAGGAAAGAGATTATTTTGTCTCTAAGGTAGTGAGGCAGCCTGCACCTCCAGATAAACATGGCACCTGAGCTGGACTTCGAGGGTTGGACAAGTGAAAGCACATGGTGGACTAGACAGAAGGGAACAGCAAATATTGAAGGAGGACAGGGGAAATATTCCAGAACAAAGTGAAGGGATCTGCAATGAGCTGAAGTATTCTTTAGTGCGTTGGATTAGACTTAAATATATTTCAAGCATACTGATCTATGCACATTTTCACACTTCCCTTTGAAGCTTGAGGCGTACACACAGAACTCTCCCAGACCCATCCACAGGGCAATAGCCATAGTGAAATGGCCCTACATCAGGACTCCCTAGCCCAACCATTGTATGTCATAGATTTCCAAGCTGATCTCCTCTCTCATATCTAGTACTTTCCTTACTATAGAATGCGAAAGTTTCACCAAAAGATTAAACAGATCACTGCCTTTCTTTCTAAAGAAAGCAAGAGGTCCCCAGCTTACTGCATTGCTATGATTTGCTCTGTGATTTTAGGCAATTTATTTAAAGCTCCTTATTCCTCCTCTTCTCCTCCTCCTTCTCCCCTTTTTTATTCCCCCTCCTTCTTCAATTATTTAAGACTTTATTAACAATCGCTGGCATATTGTTGGTTTTTAAAATTCAAATCGTAAATTTTTATTACAAATTTAAAATGGACTTCTTAAAAATCTCAATTGATCAGATATGGAACAGCTTGGAAACTTTTATAGACATGCTGAGGAAAACCCAGGCTTTTGCTTGGCTTGTTGGTGTCTCAGCACTGATTCCCTGGGGTTCCCAGGAGAACTGGATCAGGTAGCACAGCCAGAGGAGCAGGGCCAGGAGCAGCCTTTACAGCAACAATAGTGGGTTCTGACATATGATCCAGTTCCATCGCAGTGCAACCTTGGCCTGGTGAGGGTTTGCAAAACTGCATAACAGGAATAGGAAAATAGAAGCTGCAAGAATGCACTGCATTATTTTTCAAATACTGGGGGAATATTTGTGAGCCTTGCATCTTAAAGGTGTTTGACCAGAGAGAATCATAATTTTCAATCTGGCTATGTTGTCAGTATAATTACTACAATTTGTACTCAGTCTGTTCAATCTAAGTGGTTGGTTACATTTTGAACAGTTTTGTGGATTAGATATTGCAACTCACACCTGGATTACATTATGTAAAAAGTTAAGAAACCCCTTGGCATGGTATAAGAGGAATCCTTCTCAATTGGGCTGTGTCTATGGACATTTTTGACTGTCACAACTGGGACGGTGCTACAGACTTCTGGTAGGCAGAGGTCAGAGGTGATGCTAAATGTCCTGCAATGAACAGGACATCCCCTCCCCTCAACCATTCCCACAAAAGCATTTCCGAACTGAAATGACTATAGTCTCAAGGCTAAGAAATCCAGATGCAGTGGCAGAAATGCCAAAACTTGGAATGATGGACATACTGGCTTTAAACCATATGTATGACACTCTCATCCATGCCCTCGCTGTCTCCAATAAGGACAAGATTATTTATAGCCCATTAGAGAGAAAGTTTTTAATTAAAGAGGCACAACAACCTGAGGTCGAAATATTAGTCTCTTCTTTCCCTTGCCAACCCAGAGTGTTCATTGATACATTATTCTTAGTGGTAGGCTTCAGGTTATGTGAAAACTCAGTAATGTGGACTCTTCATCATCAAAACTGCCACTGCAGAGTGCCTAATTTTCCTGATTTGCAGGCCACCAGGATTTGCAATGAACCAATTTGGCACTCTGTTCCAGGGTGACCAGCCAGCTCTCTGGTAGTATGCCAGAGACTTTTAACTCCTTTCTTCTGGGAAAGAGCAGCAATTTTTCCTTCACCAGAACAGACTCATTCTGCATTTGGATTTGCTTCCTTTGTGTGATCTGCCTCTGCCAACATCTGTGGATTTTTTATTTGCAACAGGAAATAATGAACAAGCACAAAACGATGAGACAAGTCATTTGGGGCTATAAAACATAGTAGAACGCATTAGAAAGAATGATCAAAAGATTTTTAGAGATCTTAAATCTGATAGAAATGTGTTCATGGTAGCTGAAACTTGGTTACTTACAGAAAAACAAGTGTTATAAAATTGCAAAAGATCTGTTACACTGCTTATTTGACTAGCAGCTGAAATGTTATGGAACAAAAAAAATCTCTAATATTCTTTGTAGTGATTTGAAAAAATATAGTTCAGCTTTGGGGAGTGTACTTTTAAAACAAATCAGAAATGAATT
Source organism: Dasyprocta punctata (assembly GCA_004363535.1). Taxonomy (NCBI): domain Eukaryota; kingdom Metazoa; phylum Chordata; class Mammalia; order Rodentia; family Dasyproctidae; genus Dasyprocta; species Dasyprocta punctata. Next base: position 90,303 of record RJWM01002255.1, on the reverse strand, counting down.
GGTTAAATGTAAGAGTAAAGATCTAAGAACCCTAGTGAGGTATGTAAGCAATGTTGCAGAGAAAACTGTAAACTGTTCCCTCGAGATCACATGACAGGTGTCAGCAGCTTGTAGGACAAGACGCTTCTTGATTTACCTGTATTTCAATTGTAGAATGAAAGCCATTCCCAAAAGTCTCCCTGGAGCAAGTGGGTCAAGTTCCTTATGTTGAATCAAAAATAGTTGCTAGAGATTTTCTTGTGCCGATGGGCTCAAACTGAGGTTTCTGACTCTATCATTGTAAAGCCAACAGAATCATCATATTTGGCAAAGACTAGTCAGGATCTACTTCTGTGGCTTGGAATGAAATTGTTATCTCTTGAGTCACATGACTTGTGATGGGGAACAAATGAATAATTGATGGAAATTGGGCCTCTGATACCATGGAGGAAGGCGGGGACAGATGCAGAGGCAAGTGTCTGAGGCGCACACTTCTCTTTCCTTTGCAGAAGGTCAGAGCCAAGTACAACTGCCACCACTGTGGCCCTAGCTCTCTTCTTGTCTGTGTTTCTAGTTGTACAAAACTCCAGACACAACTAGGTAACAGTGTCAGCTTCTGTTTCAGTGAAGAAATTCATATGCCATGAGCTGAGACTGGGTGTGAGGAATGTATTAGTGGAAGCTTCAGACCTGCTGGACCCCAAGGCCTGGGGGAAGGAAGCAGGTAGTCATGAGTTGTCACTGTGAGAGAATTTTCTTGCCTCTCCATCTCCCAATCTGTCTGTGCATTCTGCTATGGTAAGATAAATAAATAAGTAATGAAACTAGATATTCAAGCTAGATATTCAAATCAAAGCATGTCTTCATTCTGGAAGGCCGTAGAAGGTCTCCTACTGTGTTGCTTGTGGTTGCAGAGCTTAAGGTGACCCGCAGGGATTGTTAAGCAAAGAGAAGAGAAATTGAACAGGTGCTCTGATCACAATGTGCCTAGAAATAATCTACCTTCTGATTTCCTATTCTTGAGAAAAGAAAGTGGTTTTTTTGTTTTGTTTTGTTTTGTTTTGTTTTGTTTTTTCTTTTTGAGACAGGGTATTGCTCTGCAGTTCAGGCTGGGCTTAAACTCACTGTCCAGTCCCCAGGCTGGCCACAAACATAGCAATCCTTCTGCTTCAACCTCTTGAGTACTTGGATACAGTAGTGTGCCACCACACCTGGCTTAAAGTTCATTATTTTTATCCATTTTTGAAATGGGGCTTCTGTTACTTCCCCTGCCCCAAAGCATCCAAATAGATATACTGTGATAGTGTAGGGGACATGAATTGAATGGAGAGAGTGTGAGAACACCCTTGGATTCTTCCCTCTATCCTATTCCTGTTAGCAGGAGCATTTGCAGACTACTGTGACCACACTGAGAGAATCCTCAGAGACTTAGAGCCCCAGGGAAAAAAGGGATCAAGCATCTAAGTGCAGAGCCCTGCAGGGCTGCTCCTCAGATGCAGCTGTGGAGAAGGAAGACCTGAGGACCACTGTGTTCTTTTAATTTTAGCCTCAGCTTCTATTTACTTAATTTCTTTGTCACTTTTTAAAATTTCACTTCTCTTTCTTCTATTCCATTATTAGGTGCTCGGGCAATGATTAAAATCATCATGAATTTTGAGAATATTAAGACAATATTGGGATAGATTAAGAGGCAGAAAAGAATTATTGAGACACTGTAGCCCCAGAAAGCATCTAAATCAACCTTTCTCTCCCTCCTTTTTACCCAGAATACATTTAAATCTATCCTCCCACCCTTTTTTTGTGGTGTTGGGACTCAACCCAGGGTCCCTTGCACATAGGCCAGCACTGTACCACTGACCTCATCCTCAGCTAAGTCTTCACTTTCAGATGCCACAGGTAGATACCTTTTGAGCAGTCTTTCACTGAGCTTTCCTGAGGACCATGATCCCTGCCCTAGACCCCTACAGCCATGGCTGCAACCAGCTTGAAACTCACAAGGATCCCAGATCCAGGGCAGAGTCTCCAGATGACCAGCCCACACCAACGACAACATTCCAGAAGTCCTCGGGGTGGCCTTCAAATGCAGCTGGCTCCTGTTCTATATAAGCAGTGCTTCCTCCCACTGCTCCAGTCAAGTGGAGGAGGACACACTCCTGTTTAGCTGTCCTGTGCTGTGGTGTAGGTCCTCCTAAAGCCTCACCTGCTGGGTGGTCCTATTCTGTGTGTAGTTCTTATCTCTGGTAGAGGGGCTTTGTGGGTTCCACTAAAAGGGCTTGTAAATGCCAGCGGTTATTAACCCTAATGAGAATCTGGGACCTGCAACAGTGGCGGGGGAGACAGAAGGCCAGTGGTGACAGCAGCGAGGAAGGCCAGAGACTGGTCAGCAGCAATGTGCCTTTCGGAGATAGCAGAAGTTGCCTGTCAGTTTCCACAGAGTGGCAAAGGGACCTCTAAGCCTCAGCTGCTGGGGACCTGATAGGGCTGGACAGAAGCTGCCAGGGGGTGTGACACTAACAACTATAATACCAAGAGCCGTGACACTTAGAGCTAAGAGGCACTGGTACTCAAGACTCAGAGCAGCGGCACTAGGGCTGTAAGATACTGGCACTCAAAGCCTGGAGCCACTAACTTCCAGGGAGCAGCACTTTGCCAACTTGAGGTTTGCATCCAGATTAAGCAGAATAATACCCAACTGCTCAGCAATACATGAAAATTTATGAAAGGGAAAAATTAGAATTTTAAATAAAAGCCTTCTCAGGATGCCCACCAACACCACACGGACATGTCCATTAGGCGTGGTAACAGAACACCTCTTCCTGTACGTAAACCTGGCTTTGCTGCCCTTGTGTAACTGATGTTCTTACAGTGTAACTTAAAATGTAACAGGATATTCCTTCCTTTGCGTAACCCATGCTTCGTATAATTGACAGCCTTATGATGTAACTTGAAATGTTTAAACTCCTTCAGCAATCCATGATGTCACCCAACCCTCCAATCATATGTGTCCAATCTGCCTGTGTACCACTCCACTTACTTTTCCTTTAAAAGCCCCAAGCCCCCACAGATCTGATCTCTGGCTCTTTTGGAGAGATCCTAGTCAGAAGCCCACCAGTGTAATAAACTGCCTCCTTAACCTCCCTGGTGCCATTTCTTCCCGTGTTTGGTCTGTTTTCCATAACAGTTATATGTGAAAACTTGGGTGACCTCAGACAGAAATATTTTAGGAAAGCCCCAGGAGGATCTGTGGCTTGGCATGGTGGCATGCCTCTGTAATCCCAGCTACTTGGGAGGTTGGGGCAAGAGGATTCCAAGTTTGAGGCCAGCCTGGGCAACTTAGCTAGACCTGTCTTAAAATAAATTTTTAAAAGATTGGGATGTAGCTCAATGGTAGAGCAGTTTCCTGGAGTGTGTGACACCCTGGGTATAAACCCTAGTAATGCACACACACACACGCACACACACACACACACACAGGATTTGTGGTGTGTGTGTGTATGTGTATGGTGGGAGATAATATGGCAGTGTTGAAATACAGATGTGTTTTCTGCTGGGCATGCATCTTTAGAACTGTCTTCACTCTCTTCATATGGTGCTTGGTGTAGTAGCCCAGGTCCTTCAAGAAGCAGAAGACACATCAAATATTTGAGAGATTTATATGGGGGAAAATGGGGTTGGTACTTCTTGTTTGCCAGGCTGTGTGCCGGAAGGGGCTGGGGTCTGACTGTTGCCAGTCTGGCGGTAGCCCATGCATGGTGCTGGTTCCCAGACTGGGCTTGTTTGCTGGTGTGGCCATTGTTCTCTCTCTCCCCAGTCTGTGAATGGTGCTGACTCATGGGGAGAGGCTTGGATCTGAAAATCTTTTCTGTTTAGCACTGTTTAAGATTTCGCCACTTCAGCAAGGAGGCTGAGCAGCCTCCCTGTGCACCAGTGGAGGCCCAGCTGGCTGGAGAGAAACAGGGAGGAAGCTACTTCCACCTCCCACCCGCCCCAGCCATGGGCAACCAGACAAAACACTTGCCATAATGCTTGTTACTCACCTGTCAGGAATATAGAAGAGTTCCCATTTCTCTATATCAGTGAAATACTTGGCATCTTTAGATTATTATGTATATGTAATAGGTGATACATTGTGCCAATTTGAGAAGCTAACAAGAATAATGAAGTGACTCAACAGGGGGCCACAGTTCTCACTTTGTAAACATCCTCATGGTGTGCAAGAGGAGGGCATGGAGATGGTGTAAGTGCTACACCCACCCCAGGGTGGTAGCCTGCTAACAATATAATGAAGGAAAACAGACGTACTTTCACCCCCCTCCTTTTTGCTCTTACTGCTTTTGCTGTCTTCTCCTGCCTTGAAGTGTTGCCCCTGTGACATGCCATCTGACCTTGGACTAAAACCTCCACAAACTGTGAGCTAAATAAACCTTTCCTTCCTTAATTTTGGGTGTTGGGTACTTTGTCCCAGCTATGAGAGAAAAGTGACTAAGACAGTATATATTCATACACTAGAATATTATTTGGCAGTAAAAAGGAATGGAACTCTAATACATGCTACAACATGGATGAACCTTAAGAATATTAACTAAAGCTGGGCGTGTAGTGCATGCCTTTAACCCCAGCACTCAAGAGGCTGAGGCAGGGGGATCATTGTGAGTTCAAGACCAGCCTGGGCTACAAAGTGAGTTCAAAGCCAGCCTGAACTGCATAGTGAGACCCTGTCTCAAAAAATAGGGCTGGGGGTTTACCTCAGTGGTGTAAGTGCCTGCCTGGCAGGCACAAAGTTGTGAGTTTGATCTCTGATACCAAAAAGAAAAAAAAAAAAGAATATTAGCTAAATGAAAGAAGTTAGAGGCTTCCGGGAAGATGGTGGAACAGTAAGCAGCAGCGTAAACAGCCTCTCTGAGAGATACAGTCCAGGTGCTAGAATATAGCATCGTGGGGAAGACAAGAAGGAAGGAAGTGGGTCCCCTGGACCCAGGAAGAATCTAAAGTGAGAATTGAAGCCCACAGAAAGAGTAAAAAGAAAAATTTAAACCAAGAAGAAGGCGGTAGCTGGCAGCACCTTCACCTGGAGCCAGACCCACTATACGAGAGGAGCTATTGGAACCTGGGAACACACAATCAAGGTGACATAGCAGCAGTGACCCTGAAGGCCTCTGCAGAGAGAGGCAGCATTGGAGGAGAATGGCAGAGGATGGGAGCAGCAGACTTGGAAGACTGAACTGGCTGGTGGTGAGTATAGAGGGCTTGGTCCTCCCATGGGAGGGAGCAATTGGCCAGGAACCATTTTGGAGTTGGGCTGGATAAACCTGGAACCAGAACTGCTTCCTGCTTCCTCCAGCAGCTCCTAGCTGGGCACAGACCCGTAGAAATTGCTCAAACTGAGTCCTGCCCCAACATGCATTCTAGGGTTCTAGGGGCCATCTTGAAGGTTCCCTGGGGGTAATCAGCTCAGTCTGGAGGTGGCAGCCAGCGCCACCCCAATACATACTCCAGGGGTGGTAGTGGAGGATCCCCACTGGTGACAAGCCCAGGTCCGCAGGTGGCAGCCAGCCCTGCCCCCATGCACATTCTAGCGGCCACTGTGGAGGTTCCTTGTGGGGAGTCAGCTTGGTCTGGAGGCAGTAACCCTGTGCATGCTCCAGGGGCAGTAGTGGAGGATCCCTGCTGGTGACCAGCCCAAGTCTGCAGGCGGTGGCCAGCCCTGCCCCCACATACACTGCATCAACCATCAGGGAGCCGACACAGGCTGGGAAAAGCAACAGACAGCCCTGCACCAGCACACCCAATGGCCACCATCAGATACCTGTAGCCAACACTGTCTAGGAGAACCACTGTCACTTCAGAGAAATTGTAGCCAATGTGGGAAGTTCCTGGGATCCTAGTACCCACTTGTCCAGAAGAACCCAGGAATATGTCAAGATGAAGAAGCAAAAGACAGTCTCTGGCTTCCAATCCAAGCAGAGCAAGTCCAGGAGATGCAAACACAGAAGAGATCGGGAGTCACACACCTGAAGTTTCTGAAGTGATGGCAACTGAAGTAAAGAAACAACTTCATGAAACTACAAAAGAAATTAGAACAGAAATACTAGCTCAGGTAAAAGAATAAATGAAAAACAAAAGCATTGCTAAACATCTCTAAAGAAGACATAGATTAAAAAAAATGAAGACATAGATAAAAAAAATGGAGGAGCATAGGAAAATGAAGCACCCTTGAATGAACATTACAAAAAAGATTTAGAATATATGAAACACGTTCAGAGAGATATCCAGGAAATTAAAAACTCCATTGAAAGCTGGCAAAACCACTTGAAAGAAACTGAAGATAGACTTTCAGATCTTGAAGACAGGTTTGCAACTTGTGATTGCAAAAGGAAAGATCTCTTAAAAATAACAAGGAACCTGGAAGTAACAGCTCAGTGGCTATAAGACAACCCAGAGAAACAACTTTGGGGGGGGTACCAGGGATCAAACTCATGACCTCACGCTTGTCAGGCAGGAGTTTGTGCCACTGAGCTAAATCCCCAACCCCAAAATATAACTTAAGAATAAAAGGTGTGAGTGAAAAAGCAGGGGTCAACACAAAGGACATTAAAAGTCTATTTAGAGAAAACTTCCCAAGCATAGGAAAAGGAAGTGACATTCAGAAAAGTGAAGCATATAGAACTCCAGCTAGCCATAACCAAAATAAACTGACACCCAGACATACAATAATCAAGATCTCAGAAATTCAACAGAACAGAATATTAAAAGTTGTTAGAGAAAAGAAACAAAACCCATCAGAATCACGACAGATTTCTCAACACAAACCATCAAGTCAAGAAGAGCTTGGAGTGAAGTATTTCAAGTCCTGAAAGAAAACAACTTCCAACCCAGATTGATGTACCCTGCAAAACTATTTTTCAAAATTAATGGAGAAACAAGACGCTTCCATGGCAAAGAACAGCTGAAGGAATTCATGACCACAAAACCAACCTTACAAAGAATATTGAAGGACATTCTAGAAAGAGATAAAAAAAAAGATCACAACTCCAGAAACAGTGGCAGGGGGGTATCACTGAGTGGGGCAGACAATGGAATGGAGAGGAAAAGTAGGCAGCCCACAGCAGGAAAATAGCATGGCAGAGACAAGTCAGTGCATGTTGGCCATAACCATTAATGCAGATGGCCTCAATTCACCAATGAAAAGAGACACAGGCAGAGTGGATCAGGAGACAGGGTCCATTAATGTGCTTTATACAAGAAACACATTTAACTTGAAAAGGGTTCATAGACTGAAAGTCAAAGAAGAGAGAACAATGCTGTATGTGACAGGGAACCAGAAAGAAGTGGGGGTAGCTTGCCCATTAACTGCAGAGTGGACCAGAAAGACATGGCATTTTTATCCAATGGAAAGCTACTCAGCTGAAAAGAAAGATAACCTCGAGACTCTTGTAGGTAAATGGATACAACTTAAGATCATGTTCATGGATCAAATAAATGATCCAGAGTCACATGGGTGAACATCTTGTTGTCTCCCTAGTATAAAAAACTAAAGGAGTTAGTAGGATTCAAAATACACATACGCACTGGGCCAGAGTGGCTCCAAGCAGAGGACAACTAATCTGCCTTCCAGGGGACTGTGTGACCAGCGCGGACTCCAGGAAGTGAAACATGGGCCTCCCATACACCTACCGGCGCATGGGCTTAGAATAAGGACAACCCCTGCCTCCCTCATCCCCCCCCACCCCAGTAAACAACCCGCAGGTTTGGAGGTCCGGCTAAATTGATAGCAACTAAAGAACATTAAGCAACTAAATGCTAGTATTATTTTGTTGATTTTGCAGGCCTGGGGCCGGCAACCTGAGCATCTCTTTGGAAAATAACAGTAGGCAATGTAGCAAATATGGGGGATTCTCTTCTGTCTTGCCTTTGAGGCCCAATATGGTTCTCACTGTTTTGCTTTACTCTGATCATTTTTTTTTGTTTATTTTATATTCTGTTTTTATTGTTTTTTTATTCTGTTTTGTTTTTGGTTCAATTCTACTATACCTGTTGGAATGGTCAGCTATTCTGAAGATAACAAGATATACTATAGTAGCTATTGTTTCCATAGTATCTTTCTTGGAAGTTCTATACCAGTTCCACTGCTTTGTTTTGATTGACTTTGTTCTGTTATGTCCTGTTGGATTTTACTATCTTTAAAATAAAAAAAATACACATACATGTTGTGAAAGTGAAAGGGGAGAAAGTGTCTAAAAAGGGAAGGCAATGGCCACCGTTAATCTATTATCATGACTTGAATCCCATATTGTTTTCATTGTTCTGTTTAGTTTGGTTTTATTCTGTTTCGGTTTGTCTAATTTTATTATATTTGATGGCATGTACAGCTATTTCAAAGATCACAAAATACATTATGGTAGACATTATTGATTTCCTATTACCTTGTTTTGAAGCCCTGTATTGCTTTCATTGTTTTGTTTTGAGTGATTTTATTCTATTTTGATTTGTTTGATTGTATTATGTCTGATGATATAGGCAACTACTTAGAAGATAACAGGAGGCATTATGGTGACCACTGTTGTTTTACTATTGTTTTGAAGTCCTGTATTGCTTCCATTGTTTTGTTTTTATTGGTTTTATTCTGTAGTCTTTTGTTTGATTTTATTATGCCTGATGGTAAGGGCAGTTATTTTGAAGATAACAAGAGGCAATATGGTAGCCATTATTGATTTCCTTTTATCTTTTTTTGAAGTCATGTACCATGTTCATTGTTTTATTTTGATTGACTCTATTTTGTTTTATTTTGTTTGGTTTTATTCTCTTCAAAACAAAAAAAATTTTTTAAAAAAGAAAGAAGTCAGCCCCAAAAGACCATATATTACATGATTTCATTTATATGAAATGTTCGAGTTTCAGAGACAAGAGATAGATTAGTGATTTCCAGGGGTTGGGGAAGTTGTAGGGAAGACAGAGGTGAACACCAGTGGTATAGTATTTCTTTTGGAAAGTGATGGAAATGTTCTAAATTGGTAGCAGTGATGGTTTTATGATTCTGTGAATGTATCAGAAGCAATTGAATTACAAATCTTTTCTTTTCCTTTTGCCCTGCTGGAGATGGAACCTGGGGCTGCCCTCCTGTTGGGCAGTGAATTGCACATTTTGAGTGGATAATTTTTTTTGAGACAGGGTTTTGCTATGCAGTTCATCCTGGCCTTGAATTCACTTGCAGCCTAGGCTGGCCTTGAACTGTAGCAATCTTCCTGCCTCAGTTTTCTGAGTGCTGGGATTACAGGCATGTGCCACCATACCCAGCTTCAAGTGGATAAATTGGATGGTATGTAAATTATATCTTAATCAAGCTGTTTAAAAAAATGGGGACTGCTCCGCTAAAGAAGGCAGGAAATACTAGCAATAATAACAAAATACATGATGGAAAATACAAAATAAAGAAGCTATAGATTTTTATTGCTTATTGAAGATAAGGTGAAAAAAATACACAAAATTAGAGATGACCAAGATTGAATCCAGGTAGATTTGCAGACCCATGCTGCTATGAATTGAAATGATACCAAGATAAAAGAGTGAAAGTTTTGTTTGGCAGTTCTGTGTGACACACCAGCCACTGAGATTTCAGAGACTGTCAAAGCCTATTGATGTTGATGTTGAATGGAAGAAATATCATAGGTAACTTCCTTCCTCCCTCCTTCCACCTCACCCTCCTTTCCTTCCTTCCTAATGTACTATGATTAAAATATTTTGCAAAAATTAAAGGGAAATCATGACCATGAATGGTCTTATAAAACTTTTAAAACAATTTCAACTATGTCAGAAATATGATTCAACAAGGACTAGGATTAAAAATATAAGATTTAAACTATGATATATATTTCTTGCTCTTTCTGGATATCACACCTGTTTGTCAGCTGTGTTTTTTCATTTGTAGCTAAGAAATTATAATTATGGTAGTTTTTATACTGTATTGCACAAGCTCTAAGAGATGCTAAATATAACATAAATTGGTGCTGATAACTTACAGGAGAGGCAATATTCTCAATTGTAGTTAGGATGACACTGCTGTCTTGGGTCATAATCACTTAAATCTGAATGAATTTTCACTATGTGTGGTACCATAGTTATAGATTTTCAGCATCTTGGTTAAATGTGGCTAACTGTTGTCACAGACAATGAGCTGTGAAGTATATCTCAAAGTGTTGCAGAGTAGGATAACCTTTTAGAAAGTATCACATCCAGGGAGGGAGTCCTCAGACCACATATCCTAATTTTGAGGCTGAAAATTTTCTCATGAAGAGTTCTCATAAAAATAATTCTCTGCTAGACATAATTTTCTGTACACCTGTAGTCTCAGCTCTTTGGAGGCTGAGGCAGAAGGAGCACTTGAGCCATGAATTCAAGGCCAGCCTGGACAACATAGAAAACGCCAGTCTCAAAACAAAAGCAAATCTCTGTGAGGAATTCTGCCTTATTTACTTATATGCATGCCATTTAAGGAGTTTTCTAGAAGCAATCCCTTAAGTTAACCAAAAATTATCATTATATCTGTCTGCAGGCATGACATTTGGCGCATATTATTTGTGTAATTCTGGCCTCTTGACATTTATTTCTCAAAAGGCTCATTTATGAAATGAAACTTTAAAAAAACTATAGCCTTAAAATGTATGTATTTCATGCTCTGAAGATGATTTATTATGAAGCAAATCCTGCCAAAAGGCCATTTGATAAAATGGCTCTTCTGGACACCTGAAATCCTCACTATTAATATTGTGCCCTCTGTGGCCTCTCAGGAGATGTTTGCGTTTTAACAAGGCTGTTGCTTTTACACTTGGGCAGTCTCTAATTGGGTAAATGAAGTGGACAGTCTCCACCCATAAACTGCCAAGCATTAGCTAAAAAGGGCTAGCATCAGGAAAAGGTCCAAGATGCTACTTTAGTAAGGATCTTAGTGACGTGGTCTGCTGGGAACAGGAAGGGGTGTGAAAATTGATTTGCCTGCCCATCCTCACGGCAGCAGCATCTGCTGCATCCGCAGCTTGGATATAAATATGAACAGCCCTTTGTGCTAAATGTTGGTAACTAAACCAATTTTTAGAAATCTGTAGGTCAACACATTGCAAGCTAAACATCACAGTTCTATGAGTTGTACGAGGCCACACACTACTAGTTTGAACCACCAAGGATAGGACATTTTCCAGAGGAAGTTGCAGAATCTTGAGGACAAAAGTTGCCCTCTTCCTGGGTAAACCTGGAGTTAACGGCAGGAAGAATTCTAACTTCTGCTGTTGGGGACCATCCACAGGGAAGCTTGGTACAAAACTTTTTCTGAGATAGGCTCCCTCCCTGAAGAAGGACTGCAAAACCAATGTTTAACCCTCTCAGCATTTTTCGAACAAACAGAGGCCCTGTCCTTGGGCATAAGTCACTAGCCAGTTTTCAAAGTTTAATCAAATCATGGGGGATGATGCTGCAGTCTCTGTCAGGACTTTAAAGAAAGAAGAGTTATGAGATATTTACCTTAGTCTGCTTTCCTCCCAAATTTTGATTGGCATTGGCTTCTTAAATAACAAATCACTGGGAGCCTGGAATATGACACTAAGGATGGGGGGGTCAGGTGCAGATCTTATATCCACTGCTAAGGCCATCAAGTTTCTGCAGTGGGTAAGAGGATTGAATTAGGACACCATTAGTTGCTAGCTGTTGTGGAGGAATATTGTTTTGGAAAATTGAGGAAAATGTGGAGAAGCTAGCTAGGTTGTCCAAAGTCACACTACTTTGAAAAAAAAAAAAAAAGTAAAATGCTGGTATTTGAACTTTAGTTCTTCTAATTCTAAAGTCAGCAAAACAGTATTCTGGTCTTTTGGGTTTGTCCGATTTTCTCATGATGTCTGATTATTTAATATAAGTGATTTGCATGTAACTATGTTTTGCTGCAAATCCTGGTTGCATTTGAATTCAGTGTATTATAGTAAACAATGAAGATAATTCTAGGCAAATAAGTGATTAAGTGGAAAGAAGGTTCAAGGCAATGGGTGAAGATAATCAGGCAGAGCTGTAAAGGCCATATAATGCAGAGAGCAGCGGGGAAGAAAGTCTCTCCAGAAATAATGAAGCTCAAATAAGAAGGTTTAGCCTTTCAGTGGTGAAAACAGAAAACTTTTCAGTTGGTGCTTGTTTGGGGACATGGTAGCAACAGTTAAGGTTTGAGTAGTGTTATAGTGTGGTCGGATGGCCCCCACTTAAGCCTAATGTAATCATGGACTGGGCTGAGTCTGGTGTTCGTGATTGGTTTGTTGTCTGCCACTGGGATTGACAATATGAGCGTTGCACCCACCCAGGGGTGGAGCCAACATACAGTGTAAGGGTGGGAAGAAGGCGTGTCTTCCCCTTCTCTTGTTGGTTCGTGCTTGCTGTTTGCAGCGGCCATGAATGGTGGCCCCGCCATGCCACACTGCTGTGGAGCCAACTGAGTAGGGACTGAAACCCCCAAGAACTATAAGAAATAAACCTTTCCTTCCCTAATTTTGGGCATCAGGTATTTTGTCTCAGCAATGAGTGAAGAAGTAACTAAGACAAGTACTGAGTCACACACTGAAGCCTAAAGACCAAAGAGTCTGCCTGAACTACATGGTCTTGCTAAATTAATGAACACCAACAAGGTCACTCTGAAATATTTATATTAGCTCAACATTTTTGTATCAGCAAATGCCATTTAAAGAGCAAGTGACTGAAGAAAAATCATAAAACATCAGCTAACAAGCAGCTTAATGATCACTCACAGATAAGAAAACCAGAGCTGGGACAAAGACTTTTACAAGATCATCCAGTGAGTTGGTGACAGGGTAACTAGATTCTAGATCCATGTATGTCAGTGGTTAGGCCTGTGATCCTGTAATCAGATCCCCTTAAACCAAATCCTAGATTACCTCTTGTGTTATCTATTACTTGGGGAATCAGAAACTATTTCTGAGCTTTGGTTTCCCCATGTATTCATTTATGTACATACACATGTATTTTTTGTGGTACTGGAGATCAAATCCTAGGCCTTTGTACTGAGCTACATCCCCAGCCCTTTTTAATTTTTTTTCACTTTGTTACAAGGTCTTGCTAAATTGCTATGTTGCCCAGGCTGGGCTTGAATTTGCCATCCTCCTGCCTCAGTCATCCAGAGTACTAGGATAACAAATGTGCACCACCCCTGGCTGAATTTCCTCATTTCTCAAACAGGTGGAAGCATGACTTTTGCCTCAGTACGTGATTGTTCTGAGTCTGTGATCTATGAAAAGCACGTGCTACAAAGCCTGGCACATAGTGAGTACTCAGATATCAGCTCTTCCTGAGACTGGCGGCCAGCTCAGGGAACTTGTAGCTGTGCAACTTGTAGCTCATCAGTCAGCTAATAAATAAAAGGCCAAAATGAGTTCAAATGGACTCTTCATTGGGCTGATATGTCAAATACTCGTAGATCTTATTGCCTGCCCTCCTGCCCTCCTGCCCTTCTGCCCACCAGCTCATGGCAGTAAGAGCCATGGGCAACCCACACTTGGTAGCCTCATCCCAGGCCTTAGTCTGGGCTTCTCCTGAAACAGCTTCACTCAAGCATTAAAGTCCATCAAGAGCAGGTAGCAAACAGGGTTTCATGAGGATACCCAGACTCCATGGACAAATTGCAAGGTGGTTCATTAGCCCATTCTTTGGTATAGGACTACAATAACTATTAAAGAAAGAACAGTCATGAGGACCTGCAACCAAAACTGAATGAAGCATGAGCAACAATCCAAGTGGCAAACACTCTAACTTGCATCAAACTACTGTCAGTTAACTACCAAAAGTTTGAAAGAGCCAGTGATTTCCTTAACTATACAATGCATCAAGTGATATATTGCTATTTTGTATAATCTCTACCCACATTTTTCATATACACATTTATGCAATCTGTAGGCTTCAAAGTCAATTATAGAACACAGGCATGGTGGCACATGCGTAGTCTCAGCACTCTGGGAGGCTGAGACAGGAGGATTGCAAATTCGAGCCCAGACCAACTTAGTGACTTAGTGAAACCCTGTCTTAAAATTTTTAAAAGTTAAAAAGAAAAAGGCTGGGCACATAGTACAGCACAAACTCCAATCTGCAGTAGTGGCAAAAAAAATCTCAACATGGAGTACTGCTTAAACCAGCAAGCAAGCAAGCAGAAAGCTATTAGATGTATTTTATAATTCTCTCCCTGTTTGGCCGCCTTCCACATCAGGTAGAAATACTGAGCACTGTATTCAGACGCTAAGCATGGGCAACCGTCTCAGGATTAGTTATGTAGATAACCTTGAAGACCAGCCTTCATGTCCACTTGACAGGCATCTGTTCACCTGCTGCTTATGTGTCAGCCTCTTGGCCCAGGGCTGAGCATTCAGGTGTGATCAATACAGAAATCAAGGCTTTGTCAATTGAGCTTACTTTTGCAATGCACTGTCCCAAGTATAGTTCCAAGTATAGCCCTGGTCTTTCATTATGAAGTTGGATCCCCTGAGGACGTTTAGATGAAGTACATAAACTTAAGAAAAAAAAATGTCTGGAAATAGCAAAGAATTGGTACCACCAAATCCCAGCTCTTATATCAATTTACCCTTGCCACAACCTTAAGAAAGACAAGTATTACTGCTCTCACTTTATGAGGATGTATAAACAAAGGTTGGATAAGGATGTATAAATAGGGGTTAGATTATTTGATATATAAAGAGAGGTTAGATTGTGCCACTAAAAGTTACTTGGGTAGAAAAATGACTAGAAGTTGAATTTCTGAAAGACAGGTTACCAGGGAAGGGCATCACTATTCTTTTCCTCTCATTGAGCAAATTCTTCTTCTACTTCTGTCAGGAGTGACTGAAGCTGGAGCTCGATTGCATGTGCTGGGCTGGAGCAAGGCTGGTCCTGAGAACAAAGCATGCCAAAGGCAAGCCAGGTGAGCAAACTGCACCAGTCCAGAGAACACCAAGCCCTTAGGTTGTCATGCAGGCAGATTGCTAGGCAACAGGGTGACATTAACTTCCTTAAATGTGCTGCACTGGTTGGTATCGGGAGCCTGGCAAACAGTCCTGATTATCTGCTTTTAGAAAACGGCAAGAAAAATAAAAACAGAGACAAGTATAGTATTCCATCAATGGCTGGGAAGTCAGTGTCTCTGGATCCAACCTCCCCACTCCCAAAGTAGCCACTGTTTATTAGATGTATACAGTGTTGGGTGGGGATAGTAAAAGATTACAATTCATCAGAAGACTCAGACTCAACAAGGTGTAGATGATCTTATGCTAAGAAGGATCTCATCCTGGAGTATAACCCAGGTATGACTCAAGGGGGTATAGATAATCTTATGCTTAGAAGTATCTTATCCTGGAGTATAATTCTGAGATGACTCAAGAAGGCGTAGATGATTTTATCCTTACAAGAGTGAATGGGAAATCTCAGATGAGTGATTCCAATAATCCCAAACCTCCCTTTTATCCCATAGGGAAATATGCAAAATCAGTCATTTTGAATTTGTGGTCCCCAACAGTTTGAGCGATTCCTTTTCCCACATCAGGGGTGAGGGCTCCACCTGATCCCAGCTTTCTGTGTCTTGTCTTTATTTCTTCACCTTCTCACCACCCTTTATGATTCTCCCCACCTGCTGGAAGTTTGAGAGCTGCTAAGGCCATGGTGTACTTCCTCCAAAGGGCCCACTGCTGTAGTTTGGTTCTGAAGTGTCCCTTAGGACCGATGTGTCAAAGGTTTAGTTTCCAGAGTGATGATCTTGGGAAAATATAGAACCTTTAAAAGGTGAATCTAATGGGGAGAAATTACATCACTGGAAGTATGTCCTCAAAAGGGGATTGTGGGGTATTGGCCCTTTCCTTTTGTCTCTCTTTTGCCACCCAACCACCAAAAGGTCGGCAGCTTGCTCTGCCACCTGCTGCCACCATGATGTTCTGCCCCGCCACAGACCCAAAACATCAGGTCCAACTGATCATGGACTGACATCTCTGCCTCTAGGAGCTAAAATAAACCTTACTCTTTTTTTAAATTAATTATTTTGCTGCAGTAATTGAAAGTTAATTTACTCTTTTTTTTTTTTTTTTTTGTACTGGGAATCTAACTCGGGACCTTGTGCTTGCCAGGCAGGCACTTGTGCCACTGAACCATATCCCCAGCTCTACGTAATTATTTTTGCCTAAAAAGAAAAATTCAAGTGTGTTTCAATGGAAACTAAGAATTACCAGGGTTAGTGTCCCTTAAGGTCCCTTTAGTCAGTTGTCTTATCAAATTGACGCTTCAAGAATTTTTTCTGGAGACTTCTGAAATTCTGAAAGTCTAAATTTAGGGCTACTTGTATGAAAGTTAAGTAAAATAGATAGATACCTGGCTTAATCTATTCCCCAATTCATTCCCAAATGTTCTGCTGGCAACTGCCCACCTTCATCCCCACTGTTTAAGTAAAAGCAGCCATATTTGTACAAAGATGCTGATTCTAGGCAGATACCAGTTTAAGATGGGTCTCAAAATTTGGAATCGGGACCAAAATAGTATGCTCTCATTCTGGGAAAAAAAATCTTAAGAGAAAGAGGCTACCGTGCTGTGTTTACATGGACTGATAAGCCGAGAAAGTTGTTACATAATGAAAAAGACCTAAGTAGACATCTTCCAGGGATTTGAGCCTCTAATTCCAACTTATTCCTGCAGGTTGGCTATTTCCTTACTTTGTGGTCTATGAGTTAGTGTTACTCTTCCATCTCTGTAACATATTCTTCCTTTCCAATAAGATTAGTCTACTACACATCTATTAATTTTTCACTATAACATAAAATTGGAATAAGTAACTATGCCTATAGGAAATGCTTTTCTCTATGCTAATAGCTGGAAAGGAAGCATGTGTTTCTTTATTAGCTCCAGGCTCTGAGGGCTTGGTAATTTTAGTAAAAGTCACTTTGCTTCCCAGGTCAATCTGATCTTTGCCAAGGTTTCTTTTCTGCCATATTCTGTGTGTCCACCAGGTTATTTCTATTCTGAGAGATCATGTAGTATGTAATCATTGTTTACTGGATAATAAATTGCTTGACTTTGAACTGACTATACTGTGATAGCCATGTTTTGTGTGTGTGTGTGTGTGTCTGTGTGCATTCACACGCACCTGTGTTCCTGGAGATTGAACCCAGCTTTATATCCTTAGCCTTTTTATTTTGAAAAAAGTTCTTGCTAAATTTCACAGGCTGAGGTCAAACTTGTGATCCTCCTGTGTCAGTTTTCTGGAGTGCTGGTATTACCAGTGTATACCACCACACTTGGCTACATGTTACTCCTTGAGTCTGTCTAAACAGTGGCATAAATCTGAAGAACACTTTCCCTCAATATTTTCTTGCTGCCTGAGGCAGCAGGAAAATCCTTCATGATTGCTTCATTTTAGCTGATGCATTGTTTTAGCTATTCTAATAAGAACCCTGGTCTTGTCCTGAGCCAGGGTGATTGTGCTATTCTCAGTGTACCAAAGGTTAATTTTGTACTTGAGGACATTTATGCATCATGAGCTGGAAAATGCTTGGTATAAAGTTTGTGCTGCTATTCATTCACTGAACAAGTAATTATTGAGTTAGTTCTATGTGTCAGGTGTATGCTGCATGCTGAGATTATAGCAGAGGATATCAGACAAATATCCTCAACCCCATGGATCTTATATCTACTTGAAAAGAAAGAGAATAAACAAGTATAATACCAAGCAGCTGGCAGATATAGTGTCCAGCAAGGGTCAGTTTTCTGATGCACAGGTTGCTGTCTTTTTGCTCTGTCCTTACATAGTAGAAAGGATGACGAGCTCTCTGGAGTGCTAATCTTATTCATGATGGTTTCACCCACATAACCTAAGTCTCCCCACAAAGCCCTCACCTCTGAATACCAGCACATCAGGGTAAATAAATCTGAAGGTGAACCAAGTATTGTAGTACATAGCTGTAACCCTAGCATTCTGGGAGGCTGAGGCAGGAGGAACTCAAACTCAAGCTGAGCCCAGGCAACTTAGTAACTTAGTGAGACAAAGTCCCAGTATCACAAAAGAAAAAAATTGTGGTGGGAGGTGGGAGAGAGACATAAGCTTTCTTTCTATAGTAGTTATGGTGTCTTAATGTCCTTCAGAACCCTGACAATGCTGCAGACTCTTTTTGTTATTTCTGATTTTGCTCAAGGAAACCAGGTTGGTGCAAGATTTAAAATCCCACTGTCTCGGTTCATGATTTTGGTCAGAATAGATTGATAATCATTAAGATTTAATAAAATAACTGGATACAACTACTCTTAAAAGCATACCATACAGATGGAATGAAGAGAGACCACTTTCAGACTAATGAATTTGATGTTCTGTTTTCATTTACAAGGTTAGAATGAATTCCAGCTGATGCAGACTTTTCCATTTGTGACATAAACCTCAAGATAGGAAGGTTTATTTAAAAAATTATTTCATTGAGGGAAAGAAGAATGAACTGGTGGAGCATAGGAAGTTTTTAGGGCAGTGAAACTATTCTTTATGATTGTGCAATGCCACAGACATTTGTCAAAATCTATAGAATGTAAAAACATGATGACTAAACCTTAAGGTAAGCTATGAACTTTGTTGGTAATGGTGTACCTCTGCTGGCTGACTGACTATACCAAATGCATCATTCTGGCGATGATGTTGATGGTAGGGAGATTGCGCGTGTGTGGGAGGCACGTATGGGAACACTCTGTACTTTCTCATTACTTTTACTGGGAACCTAAAACTACTCTCTAAAAGACAGTCTATTTAAAAAATTATTTCACAGAGCTTTCCAGTGTAAACATGTTTGTGACTAAGTAGAACTTCTGATTTTCAGAATGTCCTTTCTATTAACAATCTTAGATCCATTTTTATAAATTTGTAAATATTTTCAATATTTTTATTAGTACATGTTTACATTACATAATGATTATATTCCTTGTGTGGCATTGGTGCATGTTAATGACACAGTTTAATTCTTCTTTTCATCTCCTCTCCCTCCTACACCTTTTGATCCCCTTCCTATGAATCTTTTATTTTGCTCTTTATTTATATTTTAGCTTTCTCATATAAGAGAAACTATGTGGTATTTAAGCTTGCATGCCGGATTTATTTTACTTAACATTATGGTTTTAAGGTGCATCCGTTTTCCTATAAATGATGCAAGTTTATCTTCCTTTATGGCAGAGTACATGGAGATTAAAAAGTACACCAAAGTCATTTGATTAGAGAACCTCTATGTGAAACTATTTTCATAGTAAAGAGTCACTCTAATGAGTGTTTTGTCATGTAAAGCAAAATAAAACATCAAATTCATTGATTAATCTAGAAATGCTTTTTTTAAAAAAAGCATCACAGACCAGCCACGCATGTTTTAAGAGATCCTTAAGACCAACTAAAAACTGGGGGAAAGATTGTCTCAGGTAGCTCCAAAAGTACTTAAGATAATTGGAGATTTTCTATGTTTTCTGATTGTTTTATAACCTGGTACCAATGGCAGACTTGTGAAAATAGGTAGAATTTTCTAAGAAGTAGTCAAACAAAGGGGTATAGCTGAGTGATACAGTGCTTGTCTAGTGTGTGTGAAGCTCTGGGTTTGATCCTCCTTACCACAAAAGAGGAAGGAAAAGGCAGGGAGGCAAGGAGGGAGGGAGAGAGGAAGGAGGAAGCAAGCCAGATGATTTTATGGGATAACAGAATACAAAGTGAACCCCTGAATCACAGGAGAAAGAAGAGGCATAATTGTCAATTTCATTCTTGGAGGACTAGATGATTTCCTAGAATGTAATTTAGTACAGTGGCTCATCCTGTTCCTGTGGGTAACTGGATAGTCACAAAGAAAGAGGATTCATTCAGATTCCAACTGGAAGTAGTTTTAGGTAAGAGGTACTTCAAGTGCTTTGCAGAGTATGTGCTAAACTTGTCTTCTTTCTAGAAAATAAAGCACATGGTTTTTGATGTAGCATTCTAGATACAAGATGGTTGTCTTACACAAGAAGAAAATCCTCGAATAATGAGACTGTATGAGAGGTCATCAAAAGTCACTAAATAGGACGACAGAAATCATATAAAGTGGAAATCAGTGGATAGGTAATTCTGATAAAGCCAAGGAATCCAAATCCAAGTCAAGGTGTTGACAAGTGAGACAGAATGACACCCAGAAGGTCAGGGTCCTGGCTGACCAGAAGTTAAGGCTTGTATCTAGTTTCCCCCCAAAGCTTTTTGGAGGTAGCTAGATCTGAAGTGTGTGATACTGGGATTAAAGATGTGATGCTGGTTTGATTCATGATTTGATGCTAGGATTAAGGGTGCCCCACCCTGGGTGCAAATACTACCTGCCCTCAGAGTATATAACCTAGATAGAATATAAGGGGCTGAAAGAGGGTGGCTGCTCTCTCTTGCTGCTGCTGCTTCTGCTGTTGCTGCTCATCTTCTGCTGCCTCCTGCCTGCTCTGCAATGCCCCTCTGCCATGTACCCTGGCAGCTGAATATGGACTGAAACTTCTACATACTGTGAGCCAAAATAAACCTTCCCACTTTAAGTGTTGAATATTTTGTCTCAGAAATGGGAAAAGTAACTAAGATACTAGGGTTGCACAATAACAACCACATTGGACTGAGGGCTGGGAAGGGGATAGTGAAACAGGGTGAGTGTGTGTGTGTATGTGTGTGTATGTGTCTCTGTGTGTGTGTGTGTGTGTGTGTGTAGAAACAACTGCAGCACAAGGCAAGGACTCAGCAACTGTTTGAAATCAATATGCATACTCAGTCAAATTCTAAGAAAAGAATTTGGGAACTTCTTGTGTTTCCCAGTGGCTTGGGGTAGAGATTAGCTGAAGGGAAGGACTCAAGTAATGCCAGCACAAAACCACCCAGTGGAGCCTCTGAGATGCCCTGACTTCTTCTACCTATTCTTGTCTACATTCCCCATCATTATGGGACCCATGTTGTTGTGGAAACATTTGAAGTGTTAGTCCTCACCGTGATCAGTGCTGGACCTACATATGGAATGGGGTAGAAAAAAATAGAAACCAAGTTGTCCCAATATGCAGGTGCTTACATACAATTTTATGATTGTGTGAAAGCTTTTGCATTTTAGAAGTTAGGTGAGAGCTGGAAATTGGTAGATTATGATTCTAGTTTTCCCAAATGCCCCCTCCTCCATCAAAACATATATTAATATTTAGCATATTATATTGTAATACAAAAGAAGGTTTTATCAAAATTGTGTATATCCCCTTGTAAACTCATTTAGAAATGACAATACTTTTAACTGATTCAAGTTTATCAGCCTTAATGCTACTAAAAATACTTTGAGAGTGTCACAGCTGAGTAAACATTAATGAAAAACAAGAAATACTTTAGACAGAATAGCTAATAAAAACCATAAACCAGCCAAGTTCTTTAAGTCTGACTACTTTTAATCCTTATTGTCAAAAGAAAAGGGGAAAAATCCCCTCAGTAAAATTCAGAAATGTGATCCCCAAGCAAAAATTCCCCTATAATTGAGTCACAGGTGGAAATTCAGTTTTTTTTTTTTTTTTTTTTTAATGCCATGGTCAGTTGTTGACACACCAGGGTGATCTACAAACACAGTTGTTTAAACATAACAGATTGCCATTACTTCATGGATTCATTAGTCACAATTCAGCTTGTTATCAGGAGAGAAAATTACTAGTGCTATTAAATTTCCACCCCATTACCTTGATTTTTATTTCAAGCCATTTATCAGTGATTTTCTTCTTCATTAGAAGTCACAAGTTAACCAAGCTGGAAAGTCATCAAAGAAACACAATACACTTGATGATACCTTGAAAATGTAAATACTTGCTGCAATTTTGTTAATTCACAAAGTTTCTAAAGCATCACAGCAATCTATTCAAGGTAGTTTTTAAGCTTTTGCTTCAAACACACCTCATCACGAATAGACATTTCAAGCAGTGCTTGAGAAAAACTTTCTGCTGTGTTTTGTTTTTTCAGATACCATCTCACTCTGTAACTCAGGCTGGCCTTGAATTCACTATGTATCCCAGGCTGGCCTCAAACTTGCTGTAATTCTTCTGCCTCAGCTTCCTGAGTACTTGGATTATAGGTTCCCCACCACAGCTGGTGTGGAAAATTCCTGAAGTGATAGTTTCTAGTAATTGGCTCCACCACAGTGATGAGTCTGTTACTCCCTCAGCCTTTTTGATGGTCCCCAAGTATTGTAATCCCTTGAGTAAATGAAAGACTGCTGCTTTCTTTTTTTTTTTTTTTTTTTTTTTGCGGCACTGGGGATTGAACTCACAACCTCGCGCCTGCCAGGGCAGGCACTTAAGGCATTGAGCCAAACTCCCGGCCCTGGTTTTTTGAGGCAGGGTCGCACTATGTAGCTCAGGCTGGCCTTACACTCGCGTTGTAGCCCAAGCTGGCCTCGAACTCACAACGCTCCACCTACCTCAGCCTCCCGAGTGCTGGGATTAAAGGCGTGCGCCACCACGCCCGGCTTTTTGCTGCTTTCATTTTAATGCATTTTCCAAGAGTGTTCCTTTCCAATGACGTGACATTCTAGCCCTCCACAGAAAACATTCAGTGACCCTACCTTTAGCATTAGTTCTGAAACAGATGTCCTTTAAGATAAATTGAGATTATAAATCACACTAGCCAGTCAATCCACTAATACTTACTAACCACTGTTTTTAGGAATTAAGACAGCACAACAGAAAATATAGTACAAGAAGATAGGATCCATTAAAAGTTTGTACTGTTTAATGGGCTAGAATACACACAGACACAGGAAAAGCTAACACTGACTGAATGTCATGGAGGTAGAAACTGCCATAGAACTTTAATGACTCACTCTAGGGCAATGGAAATGAAATGGTCAGGCCATCCCCAGAGGAGACATGAAGTGAGAATGAGGGCAGAGAAACATAGTGATGAAGAATGGGGAGAATCGTTTATATTTGAGAGCAAAAAAGTGAATCTGCAATAACTACAAGCCTGTTTTTGTACATAGTGTCTATGTGACTACATTTACAGCATGAATAAGGTTAGTTTTAACTAAGTACATTTGACTATACTACTGTCAACTTGAAAAAGTGAAACACAAGTCATGCTTGATTGTATTTGGTTCCATTTGGAATCACAGAAAATACAGTCATGGCTGGCCCAGGTAGAATTACCATCTATTCCGTTTGTTCCCCCAGGTTAGCGCCTGTAATTAATCCCAACTAAATCAATAATGAATGATCATTGTTGCATAGGGAGTTGAGCTGATTGTCATAGCTGGACCTGATCCTTCTCATTAATAGATCTAGGAGGCTCATAAATTCCTCCCTTTAAAAATGTAGTCTGTAGAAGCCAACCTACAAGCTTGTACCTGAGGAATGATGAGGATGAAAAAACAAAGAGACACAAAATTAGGTTAAAATGTGGGGGTTCAGGGGGCTCTTGTCTCCCTTCAACAAAGCACCCTGAGTGACTGGTGTACTCTATTTTTATTCACTCAAACATGTGCACAAGCAATTAGAATAAAACAGGGTTTAGCTGCCTCTTACCATCCGTGATATATGTCCGGGAAAACAACAGGATCTCAGCTGTATTAACTTTCCCTGCCACGTGTCAGCACACACACCACCTTTCTCCCTAGTGCTCACAGAAGAGGCAGTTAGGCCTTAATATTCCTATCTGGTCTCCCACAGCAGTCAGTTTTTCTGTACCTTAGTTCCAGATAATTAGGTTTATGCAACTCAAGCAGTGTTAGTAAATCATAAATTGCATTATCTACAAGAACATAGTTTTGTTATTTCTGCTTGGCCAGTGTCTTGATTTGTGCTTTTTGGTGTACCACAACCAGAACATCTATGATAATTTAATTAATGTACAAATACAAGCTAAGTAAAGAAAGTGTACTCAAAAGAAATACTCAGGTAGAAGAATGACTTTCTGAAGCAGACATTTATTGCTTTTGTCTGACCAGCATCCCTTCTTCTCTACTGCTAATAAAAGATAGCAGCCTTGATGTTTATTTGTAAAACTTCCTCTTGCCATTCCTTGAAGTCTTGAGGGGTTGCCAGTCAAAGTTTTTGGCCTATCTCTCCAAGCTAAACTCTAGGGAAAATTTGAATTTTAATAAGAGAGACAAGTGACAACAAGAGGTTGAGAATTATTAGTACAATGGCAGTGACCCGGAAAGGCTGTCCATTAGTTCCTATCCCTTAGAGTTCCCTAATTGTATCCTGATGAATCTGCCTTTCCAGAGATGTGAGTAATGAAACCTTCTTCAATATTTTGAGTCCACATGTTTTTTCATTTGTTATGCTGCTTCTTACTGTTTTTAAGTTAAGGTATAGGGGTGTGTGTGTGTGTGTGTGTGTGTGTGTGTGTTTCACAATAAAAGGGGATTAGTTAGCCTTCCTGTTTCAATCTCTAACCAGGGATGTATTGGGACAGAAAGTTTCAAATTAAGCATTATTAGCAGGAAGCAGGGGTGACACCACATCAGTGACTCCCCAAATGTTGGATTTGGCATGGTAGATTTTAGGGACAGAAGAGGTAAACAGAAGCAGCCAGGGTGACAGAACAAAGAAAAGGCAGCCTGTTCACAAAGAAAAAATTCCCTCACACCACTCGTAACAATAACACCAAAACAGACAGGCATCGCTATGAATGCATTTTAATACACCTACGTCTCATGACAAACACCTATTTCTAGTTTCACATGCAATGGAAGAACCCATTTATACTCACAAGTTGTGTGTCGGGCTTCTGAGCTGAAAAGAAAAGAAAAGAAGGGAGTGTTGTTGTTGTTGTTGTTACCTGCAAGACAGCTGACTCCTGAACCAGAGGTCCTTGTCTACTTTCTTCTTCCCATCAACCAACCATTCAAATTGTTCAATGTCGTGTCTTGAAGGGTTCTGATCTGTAGACCATGGATTCAGAACTTGATATGAGAGTCATTAAAGGGGCTGAGATTTTAAAATAGGAAAGTTTGTAATACAGTGTCTTAAAAATTTTGTGTAACATCCCTGATGGCAGGGCCAGCTGGAAGACAGTGAGTTCACATTCTCTGCCCCTCCATTACATCCCTGATGGTGGGGCCAGTTAGAAGACAATGAGTCTGTGCTCTGTGCTCCTCCTTTATATCCTGGACAGTGGGGCCAGCTGGAAGACAGTGAGTTTGCAATCTGGGCCTCCTCCATTGCATCCTGGATGGTGGCCCAGCTGGAAAAGTGTAAGACCCACAGGAACATCAAGACCCAGGACAACAGCCCAGCGCACAGACATACATACACACCTCTGCAGGGCAAAATAATCAGTGAGGCCAGTAATGTGGAAGCATCTGAAGCAGCAGTGAGTAGACAGCAGTTGGACTCTGGTGAACTCCACCAACAGTAGACCATTTCCAGTCTCTACATCCAGAGACCAAGATTGACTTCATAACCCAGCACATCTCTGGGATGTAACATGGACATTATCACAGAACCGTAAACACCAGAAGAAGGTAGGCTCTTAGGATAGCTATAAAGAACCAACTACATCTGGAAACATCCCTGAGGAAAGGACATCTCCTTGCCTCTGTGAGAAAGGCCTCAATGCTAGCGATAAAGCTATCTATCATGGAAGGTTGGTAGGCATCAATGTAGAAGACAAAGTAAAGGAAAAAAAAGAAAAGGTGGAGAATGGCAAGATGCAGAGGCAAGGTAGAGCCCCAGGCTCCCAGGCCAATGATGACAGGCCTAGAACTCAATGAGATGGATGAAGGTGGAAGTCAAACACTGGAACTTTCTGAATGATAACTACAGAAGTGAAAAACAAGTGGAAATGCGCATAGAGAAAATGATATCTCAGGTATAAAAAGAAATGATGTTTAAAACCAACAATGTTAGAGAAGACACAAATAAAAGAATAGATAAGCTTAGAAAAAGATGGAAACAAAAAATGCCCAATATAGTAGAGAAATAGAATCCATGAAACAGATACAAAAATAGATCCAGGAGATTAAAACCTCCATTGAAAGTATGTGCAACAGACTGAACTATGCGCAACAGATTGAAATATATGCAACAGATTGAACGAAGGAAAGGATAGAATTTCAAAGCTTAAACAGAATTGCAGCTAGTAATCATGAAAAGAAAGATAACTTAAAAATAGAAAGAGACCATGAGAAATCAATTCAATAGCTACAAAACGAAGCAAAGAAGAATAATACAAGATTGATTGCAGTCAATGAGCAATTAGACAGCTGAAGACAGCACAAATGCCATAACAATCATAAATAGATATGTGCCTAATACAGGAGCACACAACTATATAAGACAGTTATTGGTAGACATGGAAAATCAAATAAGCAATAACACAGTTGTAACAGTAGACCTCAATACCACAATGACACTGAGAGAGAGAGATCAACTGGACAGAAAATCAGTGAAGAAATATCAGAGCCAAACCAAATCTAGACTTAATAGGACCAAATGGACCAAATCAACCAAGTCAAACAGACTTAATAGGAAGAAGCTACACCCCCAAGGCCCAGTGCCAGTGACCTGGAGAGATCCAGTGAGCCCATCTTCACCACTCCAGGAACACTGGCTTGGAGGAACCCAGGTGCTTTGTCCAGTCACCTACACCGAAGGACTGGCAGCAAAGGCAGGATGTACCCAAGATGAAACAGTGGACTGATTCAGAGAAACACAGGAATATGTCAAGAGGAAGGGGCAAAATACAGTCTCAGAACTCTAGCCCACACAGAACAAGTTCAGGAGACACAGACATAGTAGAAATTAGAAATCATACACCCAAAACTTCTGAAAAGATAATAACTGAAGTAAAGAAGCAGCTTGGTTCTTGTATTGATTGGTTAATTTTACATGCCTATGTCTGATGTCTGGAGAGCTATTTTGAAGATAACAAGATATATTGTGGTAGCCATTTTGAATTTTCTAGTACCTTGGTTTGAAGTCCTGAATCATTTTCATTGTTTTGTTTTGTTTGATTTTATTCCATTTTGTTTTGTTTGATTTTATTATGTCTGAAGTTATGTGCACCTATTTTGAAGATAACAAACTATATTATGGTAGCCATTGTTGATTTCCTATTATCTTACTTTGAAGTCCTGTATCATTTTCATTGTTTTGTTTTGTTTGATTTTATTCTGTTTTGTTTGACTTTATCATATCTGAAGGTATGGGCAGCTATTTTGAAGATAACAAGATATATTATGGTAGCCATTGTTAATTTATGATCTTGTTTTCAGGACTTGTATCACTTTCATTGTTTTGTTTTGGTTTGTTTTATTCTGTTTTGTCTGATTTTATTATGACTGATGGTGGGCAGCTATTTTGAAGATAACAAGAGGGATTTTGGTAGCCATTGCTGATTACCTATTGTCTTGTTTCGAAGTCCTATATCACTTTCATTGTTTCATTCTGATTGGTTTTATTTTATTTTGTTTGATTTTGTTATGTCTGATGGTATTGGCAGCTGTTTTACAGGTGACAAGAGGCATTGTGGTCACCATTGTTGATTTCCTATTATCTTGTTTTGACATCCTATATCACTTTCATTGTTTTGATTGACTTTATTCTGATTTATTGTTTGGTTTTATTCTTTTTAAAATAAAAATTTAAAACAATTTTGTGTAAATAAATCTCACATAATATGTGTTACTAATGTCCAATGTGGCACAAAGGACTCATAAGGGTCCACTAGATTCAGTGAAAGAAAAATGCTTTTTTCTTATCCAGAACACATTTATACATTGGGCAAAGGGGAATGGGTAGATTAAAAGTACAGGTTTGGCAGAGAAAACAAGAGGAGGCATGGAAACATAGCTGGAAGAATCAAGCAACATTTTTTTTTTGTTTTTAAGTTTTGAAATATCTAGACATGTTTGGAGGCAAAAGAGAAAGAGTTGCTGAAGAGGGAAGGGGTCAGCAGAACTGGCTTTATGGGCAGGTGACTTTTGCATTCACCAGGGCCTTACATTTGGCTTGATGCTCTATTGTCACTGTTGAATTTTTTTTCACTATGCCCCATAGATCCTGTAACAGGTCAGGTAGAGGGATATATATGTGAAAGTACTCTGAAAGATGTGAAGCACCATTTGGCAGGCTATTTAATTGCCCCCACAAATGTCCATCCCCTAATCTACACTGGTGAATATTTTGCCTCATATGGCAAAAGAGATTTTGCCAGTGTGACTAAGAATTTTTAGATAGGGAGATAATCCTAGGTTGTCTGATGAGTTCAAAGTAATCCCTTTATGTGAGGGAAGCAACAGCATTAGGGTCAGAAAGAGAAGGCATGTGACAGCAAAAGCAGAAGTAAAGAAGATGTGATCTTGTGATGTGAGGTCCTGGGTCGGGACTGCAGGTGACTTCTAGAAGCTGGACACTAGGTAAGGAAACCTATTGTCTCCTGGAACCTGCAAAAGGAATGCAGCCTCACAGATCCATTTAAGTCTTCTGACCTCTGGAATATAATGTTTGTTTTGTTTTTAGCCACATTTGTAGTAATATTATAGCAGCAGTAAGAAAGTAATACATACTAGATAAATCTAAGATACTAGTTTTGTAGAAACCCAGGGTACTGGTAAAGTTTACAGCATTTACCATTTATTGATACCTCTGCTATGTGCTAGGCATTATTCTAAGCCCTTTATGTTTATAACTTACATAATCTTAAAATAAGGAATTTAGGTCACATAACATTACATTTGAAATTTCAGTCTATCACTCCAAGTTTTTATATACGTTTATCCCCATTCCTATATTTCCCTGTAAACTTTTGGGTTTGTTCTCACGTTTTAACGTGCGTTATATTTGCATGTGTCAGTGTATCAATGGGGGGATAGTTGGTGCAGGAGATGACACCTCGGACGTATAATACCAAAGAAGTGAATCTACCTCTAACGGGACACAGAGACTTAATTAAGGTAACTGTAGTAGATGTGAGGCTACAGTGAAGTGAAGGAGACAAGCGCTTAAATTCCATTTCCGATTTGCGTGGGTCCTGGGTGAGTCCTGACTCCTGGCGGCCACGAGCTGACAAGGACCTTCTTGAGACAGCTCCCAAACTCCTTTCCCTAACAATCAGAGAGGGGCGCGGCTTCAGCTGGCCGACTCTGAAGAGGACCCCCATCCCCTGCCCTCTCGGTGTTTTGGAGCCCTCGTGGTCGTGCCTCATTGGCTGCCATGGGGCCCGGCCCCGAGGAGGCGGAGCGGCCTCCTTAGCTCTACCCTGCGGTTAGCTGGGCCTCCGGCTCCGCCTTCCGGCCGCAGGGGCCGCCAGAACCACAACTCCCAGAAGGCCGCGCGCCTGGGCGTGGCCTCGGCCTTGGACGCCGGGGGCGGGGCTACCCGGGCATGAAGCGGGGGCGCGCGGCACTGGTACCTTAGAAGCTGCCACTACCAGGCGCCCGGCCGTATCCACCGCCTCGGGTCGGCGCGCAGACCTCTACCTCTAGGGGTGCTCTGCCGCCGACTCGGTCCCCTGGGGTCCTCGCTCGGGCCACCCTCAGTTCCCAGCCCCTGGGGGGCCCAGCCGTCTGCTGCGGGGGGAGGCCAGCATGAGCCTGGGGGTCCGCCAGGCCGGCGCCGGGCAGGGGGCGGCGGCCGCAGTGCAGCTGTTAGTCACCCTGAGCTTCCTTCAGAGCGTCGTCGAGGCCCAGGTAAGCCCTGAGAGGGTCCACCCGGCACCCCCGCCGACAGTTGAGCCAGCTGCTAACGGGCCGCGGCGGGGGGCGCCCCAGAGGCCGGGCGCAGGTGCGAGGGAAAAGCTGGGGCACCGACCCCTCGGTCTAGTGCAGGAAACGTCTACGAACCCCGCCGTGCGCGTGAATGGCGACATCCGAGGTGCTTGGCAGTCAGGAGAGGAAGATGGTGACGGTCCTCTGAGCCGTTGCGGTTCTTATTCTTGTACTGTTTTCAGCAAGCTGCGGGGAGTGTGGCAGGAGATGGGACGGGGTGAACGTCTCGGCTGTCTTTAGGGAACGCACCCGCAGAGTGTCGCCCTTCCTTCCCTTCGGGAGTTCCTGAGGCCGTCCGGGCGTGCGCGGAACCCGAGGACCCCACTCCTGACTGCCCTGAGAGTGGGTCAGGAGGACGACAAAACTTGAGTTTCTTGATCTTGTGCACTGGAGATTCCTTGGCATTTGGCCCTGCTCAGCATCGCTTTGTTTTTACACGCTTGCCTTTTGTCTGTTAAGTGGGTCTGACAGTGAGATGCTAGCTGCTGCGTATGCTAGAGTTTGGAGATGTCTTCGTCAAGCGATTAAAAGCAGTCCTCTCGTTTATCGTAGAAACCTGAGGGTTAGCCGACCAGAGCCTTTTGCCAGGAGAGCAGTGTTTACTTCTTTTTTATTCAGTAGAATTTGAATAGATTGCCAGGTGCTGTTGTCTCCTCTGCACCTGCTGCAAAGTGGCGGAACTGCTCAGAGCCAAAAAGAGTGCCTCAGGTGGCCTGATAATGAGGGGAGATGCCATTTGAAGCAATTAATGCTCATTGCTAAGAAAAATTGACGGTAACTCTTGAGTGTAATCGTGTAAACATGTTTTTCTGACTTTATCCAGATATTTTCCAATGGTTTTATGGTGCTCAGCACCAAATCCCAGATTGCCTCATTATTCCATTTACATTCATGTTGAGTAGTTTTAAAATGATGTGACACAAATAAGTTAACTTTTGGCACTGAGCTAGTTAAGGTAGAATCTCTGGCCCTACTTGCAGCTGTACTGATGAGTGGATCTAGGATGGGACCCAGGAATCGGCATTTAAACAGGCCTTGGAAGCCGGGTGTGGCATTTAAACAGGCCTTGGAAGCCGGGCGTGGTGGCGCACGCCTTTAATCCCAGCACTCGGGAGGCTGAGGTAGGTGGAGCCTTGTGAGTTCAAGGCCGGGCTGGGCTACATAGTGAGACCCTGCCTCAAAAAACTAGGGCTGGGTGTTTGGCTGAGTGGCTTAAGCGCCTGTCTGGCAGGCGTGAGACTGTGAGTTTGATCTCCGGTGCCGGAAAAAAAAAAAAAAAGAAAAGAAAAGAAAAAACAGGCCTTGGAAATAATTGTAATGCAGTTATTCTTAAATCCCACTTGAAAAACACTAAATAGTAGAATTCTGGGGATATCCACTGTACTTGCAAAAAATAAATTTTCCAAATTATCTTTGGCAAAATTATTTTCTAGTTACTAGTTGAATGTTTGTGTTTGGAATTTACATTTAGATACTTTTCTAAAATGAAGTTCTCACTTTTTTAACATGACATGTTAATTATATACTTTATCAGCAGTCTAGAAGTTTCATTAAGGTTTCTTCATGTACCACTAATTATATGTAATTAATATTTTATTATTGCATCTATACTTCTGATTTCCTTATAACTAAATATAGGTAATTCAGCACTTAAAGATTTGTGCATATTCAAAGTAGCATTTGCTAGACAGTCATCTAAAATAGGTATCTTTGTTTTTGTTTCCAGTGGTACTTTCTGATGTAGTTTGATCATATTTTAGGTAACCTGTAACATGCTTAAATATGCATGATGTCCTTTTCTTTGAACGTTTCTCAGAAGTGGGGCCATTGTGTTGACTGAAGTCCAGAGAGCTTAAATGTTAAATGAGTGACATTAAATTGGCAGGACTCTTTCCTCACTATACCACATATCAGTATTTACTTCTCTGGAGTATAGAGAAGCAAAAGGAGACCAGGAAAATCAAAAAGTGAAACTAAGTCAGTTTTTTTCATTTCTTACATGTATTAGATTGGTAGAAAAGGTGAAGGGAAGAATTAGAATTTTTGAAAAATCTCTATTCAAAATAAAAGTCATTTAAGGAACTAGGTAATTTTAATAGCTCTCCTTGCATTTAAAGCATAAAAATATTTTTGAGCATATGTAATGATACATATTTCATGCCCCATTATAAATGAATTGGAAATATGCTTTATAGTATGGTGAAACACTAGGAACTAAAGGCATAGAACTGCAAGTGATAATCTCCTGAAAAAGTATGTACAGTAATTGTGGTCAGATATATTTGAAGTCCTTCTAAATGACTTTCTGAGGTGGCATGAAATCAAGGAATACACAGAATTCCTCACCAAATGGAGTGCCAGAAACTTGGGACTCAAACAGTGGTGTACTAGTCTGTGACTCTTGAGTGTTTTCCCCAAACCATGAAGACTTTGAGCTCTTGCTTTATTACTACATACATGTGGAGTGGGCCAGGAATAATGCTTATGTCTGCTCAGAGAGAGGAAACTGATAAAGACACCCCACAATAAAGCTTGGATTCCAAAGAGCTACCTCCTCGATTTAAGGGTAAATGAGAAATTCCACTACAAGTAAGGAGAAAGTAACAAAACTTGCTGGAGGAGTGGGAAAATAATCCCCTAAAAATGTGTAACCTTACATAAGTTCAAGATCAACTTTACGTTATTTGTGCTAGAAATGCTTCAGATAGAAAATTTAATTTATGAAAGTCTTATGTTTGTATCCCCCGGGATATGAGGAAAAGCTAGCCTCCATCTTCTCTGGAGAAATTTATTTTCAACTCAGGTCCGAAAGTATTCCCAAAGATAAAGTGCCAAGAAGAATAAACAAGTAGTTTTTTAAAAAATCACAAGCCAGGGATTTAGCTCAGCAGCATAAGCACCTGCCTGGCAAGTGCAAGGTCAGGAGTTTGAGCCCCGGTACCCGAAAAAAAACCAAAATCACAAAACAGGTAAGAAAACAGAGCTCCATGAATCAGGTTTAGTCCCTGACCTACAGTAGGTCCACTTACAATTTTGAAATTTTTTTAAATTTTATATTGGTATAAAAAATATATTCAGGCAAAACTGTACTTCAAGTTTTGAATTATAATCTTTTCCTGGATGAGCTCAGATACTCTCTCCATGCTGGGCAGTGGCAGTGAGCTTTAGGTCCCTGTTGTGTGAACTGCCTACTGTCAACCATATAAGCCAGAGGGTAAACAGCTGGTGCTCTACAGTACACTGTGTATCTCATCTATGATGTGTACTTGGTTAGGTGTCTCAAATGCATTTCCACTTGATGTTTTCAGTTTACAGTGGGTTTATCAGATGCATTCTTATAAATTGAACAACTACATTAAAAACAACAGAAAAATATTGGACAGGTAATTTAATATCACTAACTTTAAGGAAAAGAAAGAGAAGCTTGAAAATATGAAAAAGAACAAGATTTTAAAGACTGACTAAAAAGGTGTAAAAATAGAAGTTTTAGATACAAAACAAAGCTCAGTGGTGGACTAACTGATTATACCCAGCTGAAGAAATGATTATTCAGTTAAATAGCCATTTTGTGTCTTGTCTTTCTCTTTGAGCCCCCTTTTCTTCAATATGTACCCTCACTTACAAAATTGGAGTAACCAGGAGAAAATTTACCCACAATAACCCACATCATTCAGTTACCAGCCTCTAGCCACATATTTTGATATTCTATTGATAAACATGATGAACTGTTCATGTTCTTGTCAAAGGCCAGTCCTTCCACATAAATTAGGTCCCAACTGTTCTTTCCCATTTAAGGACTTAGACCTACCAACCTTCCCTTTCTCTTCTGAATCAATTTTTCCATCTCTGAAGTGTATGTAGTTCAGTAATAACAGAACACTTGCCTAGTATGTGCAAGACCCTAGGTTAGAACCACAGCACATTTTTTAAAAAATTATTGTTCTCTTTTCAAGTTCTCTCTTGACTCACCTGTTCTTTCTGCTTCAGCATCATTTGTTTTTTCTCTCTCTCTAGAAAAACTCAAGAGTTAGCTTTATTTCTTCTGTTTTGGTTCTTCTGTTCTCCTTTTAGCTCATTTCAATCAGATTTTGATGCTCCACTCCTCTAAAATTGATCTTGTCAAGGTCACCAGAGTCTTTGTTGGTAAGTTCTTAAACCTCATCTTTACCTTTTGGCAGCATTTTTCAAGGCTCAACACTCACTTTCCTTGGCTTCCAGAATACAACACTTCAGTAGTTTCTTTCTTGTCCAATGGGCCAGTCTTTCTTAGTGTCCTTTGCTTGTTCTTCTGCCCTTGCCTGCCAATCATTTGAACTTCAGGGTTCAAACCTTGTACCATTTCCTCTATCTTAACTATACTGGTCACTCTCAAATTTAGGTCTCCAGAGTAGAAGTCTCAGCCCTAGATCTTTATATTTTACCATTTTCAACCTCTCAATTGTCTAAAAGTATCTCAGTCTTCAATATTGGGAACCAAACTCTTGATCTTTTCCCTCAAATTTGCTCTTCCCAGGATCTTGTCCTCCTATCAGATATGTTCCAGTTGAACTAGCCTCCTTGTTCTTCAAGCAGAGCAACTAACTATATTCTTGCCTTAAGGGCTTTGTATGAGGTATGATAAAAATGTTTAAATTTTAAAAATGTATTACAGCAAAAAACATATTGCTGTTAATACCTCTCATATGACTCCCTCTTGCTTTAAACATACTTATTCCCATGGGTTTTGGTGATGTATCTTTTACTGTAATTTTTTAAAAAAAATTTTAACATTCACCATATTTTTCAATCCTCCCTTATACTTACTGTTTCTTCTAAAAAGAGCACTAAGGTATTCATAAGGTTCACTGTCTTTGTTTCTTACTTTCTGCTAAAGTGTCATTTTATCAAACAGGTTCCCTTACCTAAAAAATTTTTCAGCTCTGGTCATATAATGTACAAGAGAAACCTTCATTCCTTACCTGTTACTCCTTGTGCCTTTCATCCTTTGCTTAAAAGTCTCCACTGTCTTCCTCTCTCCTTCAGTGTGGTCTAATGTAAAAAATATATTTTGGTCTTTCCAATTCCTGCATCTCCTAAAAGCTTTCATGCTTGCTAGATTGGCAAAAATTAAAGTGTACATTAATATCAAATATTGGGGAAGATATGGCTCAACATTAACTTCCACTCATTTTTTATGAGACAGCAAACTGATACAACTGTTTTGGAAGTCAACCTGTCATTTCCTAATAAAGCTGAATATGTACTTATAGCAATTCCATTTCTAAGCCTAAATACCAAGATGTATGTCATTGTTCTTTATCCAGACCTGAAAACAAGCCTTGGTATGGATTGCATTAGTTTCTTGTTGCAGTTATAGCAATCGCTATAGACTTAGTGACTGAAAAGAATATACATGTATTAATCTTGTAGTTTTGAGGCAAGATTTTGAAAATGGGTTGTTTACAGTTAAAATCAAGATGTCGGCAGGGTTAGTTTCCTTCTAGAGACTAGAATTGTTCCTTGCCTTTTCCAAGCTTCTAGAGGGCTTCTGTTTGGCTAGTGGCTTCCTTCTCCATCTTCAAAGCCAACTGTGTAGCATCTTACAATTTTTCTTTCTGAAACCAACACTTCTGTCTCTGTTTTATATTTTGTGACTATAATAGTTTGACTTGAATAATCCAGTAAGTCTTCCCATTTCAAGATATTTAATTATAACTTTAAAGTCTCTTTTGCCATGTAAAATAACATATTGGAAGGTTTCAGAAATTAGTGTATGAACATTTTGGGGAGGGCATTATTCTTCCTGCTATATACATAGATCAACAGTAGAATGAATATATTGTGGTATTTTCATATAATGTTACATTTTTAACAGTAAAACTAATCATGAACAGATACCAAAATAAAATGTAACAGAGGCACATTATAGAAGAATTCACATATTATATTTCATTAGTATTAAAGTTCAAAAATGTGGAAGACCTCTAAGTATATTGCTTATGGATACATTACCCAAAAAAAGTAAAATTAAGTATACTTTTTTTTCCTTAAATACTAGGGATTGAATCCAGGGCCCTTATACTGAGCTACATCCCTAGTCCTTTTTGTTAAAATTTGAGACATGGTCTCACCAAGTTACTGAACTGCAACAGACTGGGCTCAAACTTGCAGTTCTCTTGTCTCAGCCTCATAGAGTGCTGGAATTATAGCCAAGTGCCATTACACTCAGCCTAAGAGATAATGTGTTGCTATGTTGCACAGACTTACCTTGAACTTCTTGGCTCAGCCTCCTAAATTGGACATAGTCAACAATTCAAGAAATAGCAATTACTAGGAACAATATTTTAAGACCAAGTATTTTGGTTTGTATTTTGCTTTTGCTTTTCTGTTGTTATTCAGGAGGCTAAGATTTGGAGTCCTGTGTAAATAGTGAGGGTAATGGAATCAGATTTGCAAGTTAGTGATGAAATCCTAGAAAATGGGATAGGAAAGCATATAGAATTTCAAGAGCTAAAGTTCTTGATAATGATGCCTTATGCTTTATCTCAAGATGACATAGCTCTTACTGTATATAGTAGGAAGTTTGGAGACTCATTTATGCCTGGGGAGAAAAGAGGAAAGAAACAACTGGCAAGGACTGGTTTTCACTTCCTGCTAACCACTTGTATGTATTCCTCTTGTGGACCATGTGAATAACCTGCTACAGACCAAGCCCCTTTCTTCTTTTTAATTGAAAAATTGAGTTGAGGTACTTGTAAGTTCATACACAGTTATAAGAAATAATACAGATAAATACTATGTACCCTTTATTCAGTTATCCTAATGGTAACATCTTATAAACACACATAGTACAGTGATATAACCAGGACATTGCCATTGACTGTGGGCCTCATTTACATTCCCCCAGTTTTTCTTGCATTGCTTATGTACATGTATGTATTAGTTCTGTACAGCTCTGTCATGAGTAGCTGTGTGTATCCATCACAACAGTGAGGATACTGAGCAGTTTGTCACCACAAGCATCCATTCTGTTGCTTTTTTATAACCATACCACCTCATTCCTGCTCCACTCCACTTCCCACCCCTAAGTCCTGGCAACAATCTCTTTTCCATTTCTAAAATTTTTCATTTAAAAGATACTGTGTAAGTAGAGCCATACAGTTTGTAACTTTTTGGAGTTGGTGTTTTTTACTCAGGATAATTCCTAGAAGTTTCATCCAAATTGTTGCATAACACTGAGTCCAATTTTTAGTTCAGTTGACTGTTTTATGAAATTTTTGGACTCTAAAGTCACTTTTTTTTTTTTTTTTGTGGCACTGGGGATCAAACAACCTCACGCCTGCCAGGCAGGTGCTTAAACTGCTGAGCCAAACTCCCGGCCCTAGTTTTTTGAGACAGGGTTGCACTATGTAGTTCAGGCTGGCCTTGTGCTCCCATTGTAGCCCAAGCCAGCCTCAAACTCACAACGCTCCTCCTACCTCAGCTCCTGAGTGCTGGGATTAAAGGCATGCGCCACCATGCCCAGCTACTCTAAAGTCACTTTGTAAATAACTGTGTCTCTTGGATTAATGAGTACTTTAGTGAGTAGGAGAATGAATTTTTTTTTTTTTTTTTTTTTTTTTTTTTGGCGGCACCGGGGATCGAACTCACAGCCTCATGCCTGCCAGACAGGCGCTTAAGCCACTGAGCCAAACTCTCAGCCCTAGTTTTTTTGAGGCAGGGTCGCACTATGTAGCTCAGGCTGGCCTTGGGTTCGCGTTGTAGCCCAGGCCTGCCTCGAACTCACAACGCTCTACCTACCTCAGCCTCCCGAGTGCTGGGATTAAAGGCTTGTGCCACCACGCCCAGCAGAAGAATGAATTTAAATGTCTGATGAATTTGGAAAAAATTCCATTTCTACTTTGGAAAATTAATTTAAACTTGCTAAGCTTTAACTGTCTTACATGTAAAATTAGGATATTATAGGATACTTCTAAAGAGTAAATAGGATGACATATTAAAGGTCTTAGCAATGTGCCTGTCACATAGGTTCCATAAATGGCAGTCTAAAAGAATGATATGGGTTGCTACAGCAAAATTGTCACATTCTGACTTCCAGGTTAGTCTGGAAAGAGATTGTTTTAGCATTCCATTGACTACTTGGATTTTATGTATGTTTAGGAAGGAGAAAGATAGTTCAGTCTTTTATTTTCAGCACTAACCAAAAATTTTTAGTTTTTCAGAGTGGACATTATCTAATCTTCATATATTTTTGTATCAGTGACCATAGTAAAACATAAATAGCTGCTTTAATGTTATGAATCTTAATTAGCAAAAACTATCTTGAATGAACAAATGATTCTTTTATATGATAATACAGATTTGTTAAGGTTGAAACATCAGTAATTTACATATTTTAAATTTTTTATTTATGTAAATTCCAGGTGGCTGGAGTTCTAGATGATTGCTTGTGTGATGTTGACAGCATTGATAACTTCAACAACTACAAGATCTTCCCCAAAATAAAAAAATTGCAAGAGCGAGACTATTTCCGTTATTACAAGGTAAGGTTATAGTTTTGATTCTGTTAATGCCAAAGGTTTCTCTGTAGCAGTGTGTGGATGTGACTTTATGACCCTTTTGAAAATCCATTTTAACTCCCCTGAACAGCCTATGTATGTCTTTTATTATTTGAATGTATTCAGAATCATAGTGATTCTTAATTAGTTTTATTAATCACTAAGAATCTCAGCCTCCTTCCTATATTTGGGGATTTCACCATCTTTCAGTTTTGGTTTCAAGGTAGAGACTTCTTCCTATACAGCAACTGAAAAATGCCAAGGACTGACTTTGTCAACCTCCCTTTAATGTAGGTTCTGCCACGTAGACCCATCTACCTAGGCTTCAAGTCAGGCTGTACACTAGCACTGTTAGAGGTGCAAAGTGACATAACAGCAGATGTGCATTGCTTAGCACCCTGGGAGAGCTGGCAAACCAGGCTGAGGGCACAGGAACACTGTATGCAGTATCTGTAGTAATACAGCAGATTGGATCTTAAATCTAGTAACACACTGTCCTAAACCTACACAAAATATCAATAATACTTTAGAGACCACAGCTGTCTTCAAATACGGCAATTAGCAATATTCAAAAGGATACTTATCTAAATTTTTGAAAAATATTTTAAAAGTTACTGTTGGGCTTTGCCTTTGCTTTCACTCTCAGGATTCAGTTGGTTTATAATTTCTTTGATTTTAGTTTTTATTCTAAAAATTGCGTATGATTTTCTTTTTATCTTAATTCTAGATAGACTAACTTAATTCTTCAAATATTTTCAAGGATTAAAAGGTCAGTCTTTTGGCAATTTTAGATTGTGTAGGAGAATAAATTAGAAAATTAAAGATCCAGTCAGTACCAAGAATACCTAAAAAAAGGGTAACTGTTTCTCTTCCCTCTACAGTTATAGCTGGGCATGGTAGCACATGCATATAATCTCAGCATTTGGGAAGCTGAGGCAGGATGATCACTATGCATTTGAGGCTAACCTGAACTATGTAATAAGACCTGTACCAAAAAAAAAAAAACTAAAACAATACAAAAAATTGGTTATGAATGCAGATTCCAGAATGTACTTCGAAGAGAAATCTACACCTAAACCTGTTGTCTCGTTAGGGTTTTTTTTGTTGTTGTTTTGTTTTGTTTTGAGACAGAGTCTTGCTGTGTAGTTTAGGCTGGCCTTGAGTTCACTGTGTAGCACAGACTGGTCCTGAATTCGAGGCAATCCTCCTGCCACAGTCTCCTGAGGGGCGGGATTACAGGCATACGCCACCATGCTCAGCTAAACCTGTTTTCTTTGTGTGTGTTTGTGTGTAGTGCTGGTGATTGAACCCAGAGGCTTGTGCATGCAGGGCAAGAGCTGTGCTCTTGAGCCACATCCCCTGCCCCTTAAACCTGTTGTCTTAATCTAGGAATATTGCATATAAATTACTGCCACCACTGAATCCAAATCTTATCTGTATTTGTAGTTGCTGTTTTCCCTCATTATTAGATTGAATCATGTGAAATTGTTACTTTTATATTTCAAAAATGATTGAATATACACTTTTAAATAGTGCAAACTAATACAGTGCCGGAAACATTCATTTAATTAAAAACTACACTTTCAAAGGTGTCCAGAGTACATTTCCACTGACTGTGTCATGACCCTCACTCTTTCTGTCGTCTGTGTTGGTATTGCATCTTCTATTTCTATATCCCTACAAGACATGGTCAATAGAATCACTCAGATATTTCAACAAATGAATACCTTGTTAACTTTCACACCAAAAGTTTTTCATATTATCCACATTTTTCAAATGAAATAATGGTTTAGGTATCGTAGGTAGGGATTTTTGTTGGCTAAGAAAACAGAAGTTTAAGAAAAGATAGTAGTTTACAAAATTGAAAGACAAGCTGAGAAGGCATACTTCAGAACATAGTGGTGCTTTGGTACTGGTTATTAATTGGTTCCAGGAGGTATGACAAGTACCAGAAATGCCAAGTACCAAACAAATTGTTTTGCTGAAAAGGGTAGTGAGTCATGAGACAATCAACAACTATAAATTCTAGCTTGTGTTTTGAGTACCAAACAAATGATGAGTACTGGAACACAATTTTTGAGTTAAAATGCATCAAGGGCCAATTTAAATTTCAAAGCAGATGGGTATCAAGGTGCATATGACTGTAGATAAAATTAAATGAGTGAGCACTAGTGGATAATTAAAGGCAAATTTTTGGATCAAATTAATCATATTCTCATATTTTTCAAAACATTACACAAGAGGTAAGAATCTTGATCTAAGTAAGGTCATGTGACCTTTGACCAAAAGAGGAAAGGATAACTTTGTCAATAGTCTCATTCACATGAATATAAGAGAAGTCATTGTTTCTCAGAGGTAAATTCGGGGGCTATTACATAAGGAAACATGGATGTTGGGTAGGCAAAAATAGCAACATGCCTCTTGGCTACCCAACATATAGTCTCTTGTCTCCTCTCATGCATGTAATTTAAAGATGTTCCAGCTAACAGTGAAATTGTTTTATATATAACCAAAACATACTCCTGTTCTCTACCAAAAGAAGGTAGTGCCCTGATTTAGTTAATGCCCTCAGCTATGAGTCTAAGGTATTTGAGTGAGAGCTACTCTTCTAGTTCTGTCAACCTATGAAAGATGTAAAAAGGAAATTTAACCAGTCAATGCACTTCATATAATGGAGGCAAACAAAGCTAAGAGAAGAGGTTTATTTCAGTCATATACATGCATACTTAACGATTAAACAAGGAAATACAGGAAGAAACAACCATCTACTTTTATGCAGCTGGCCAACTGATTGCTATACCTGATATTTATAGCTTTTCTTTTGTATTATTGTGTTATGGTTTGTGTTTAAATGTACCCCCAAAGTCTCATGCAGTCATGACAGGCCTTTCAAAGGCAGTTGAATCTAGCATTTGTGATTGGTTCATTGTCTAGCACTGGTATTGGTGGTATGAGTGGGGCATCTGCCCAGGGGTGGCTAGCCAGCATACAGTATAAGGGAGGGAAGGCAGTGTGCTTTTTTCCCTTTGCCCCTTTTGCTCTCGTTGCTTCTGGTATCTGCTACAGCCACCGTGTTACCTCTCAGCCATGCCACCCTGACTTGGAGCCAGCTGATTATGGACTGAAACCTCCACAAACTGTGAGCTAAATAATCCTTTCCTTCCTTCATTTTGGTTGTCAAATATTTTTTCTCAGCAACAAAAGAAAAGTAGCCAATGTGTATCTCTTCCATTCCTTTTCTCACTGGTTGTTTATTTTTGGGATGAGGTATTGCTGTGGAGCCCAACGTGGCCTGGAACTCACTCTGTGTACCAAGCCATGCTGGAACTCAGTTTTTCTGCCTCAGACTCCCAAGTGCTGGGATTATAGGCATGCGCTACTGTGCTTGGCTCTCATGAAATATTTATTAGAAGAGTAATTTGTGTTAGTCTCTAGTCTAGGTAGTACTGTGGATACAGTAGTGAATAAAAACTTTTGTTCTGATCAAGGAAACAATAAGTAAGCAATAAATGTGCTTTCAGATACTTATAAGGTAAATGTTATGGAGGAAAGTAAAGCAAGATAAAAGATAGTGATGATCCCAGCACTCAGGAGGCTGAGGCAGGATGATCATTGTGAGTTTGAGACCAGCCTGGGCTACAAAATGAGTTCAAGGCCAGCCTGAACTGCATAGTGAGACCCTGTCTCAAAAAATAGGGCTGGGGATTTAGCTCAGTGGCATAAGCACCTGCCTGGCAGGCATGAGGTTGTGAGTTCAATCCCTGGTACCAAAAAAAAAGAAAGATGATGATGGGGGGAAACGGGCAGGTGACCCTATTTTAATGAAGGTGATCAGGAAAGGAAAGTATGTTAATCACCTTACTGTTGCTGGGGCAAAATTCCTGACACACATAGCTTAAAGGAGGAAAGGTTTATTAACTCATGGTTTCAGAAGTCTTAGTCCATGGTCATCTGGCTCCAACGCAGCAGCATCATGGTGGAAGGGTGTGGCAGAGGAAAATTGTTCACTTCATGGCAGCCAGGAGGCAGAGAGAGCAGGAAAAGAGCAAGAGAGAAAGGGGCTGGGAGCAACATACACCCTTCAGAGTCATGCCTCCAGTGACCTACTTCCAGCTGGCCCCTACCACCAATAGCCTGTGAGCTGTGGGCTCATCAGTTGCTTAAGGTGAGCACCCTTGTTACAGTCAGGGTTTGCAAGGGAATATATTTAATACAGCATACATAATTTATAGGATTATTATACAGTGTTCACCCAAAAAGTCAAATGCAGAAGGGTGCAAGAGATATATCCATTCCCTAGTGTTGTAAGTTGACCATTATTTAATCCACAATTCTCATGATCTAAGATAACTCTACCTCTGAACATTGCTGCATTGAAGGTCAAGCCCTTAGTATGCAAATCTTTTGAGGGACACTTTTAATTTAAACCACAACAAAAGATATTTATGCTAATATGACATGTGAGCAAAGACCTACTTAATGCCAA
This sequence comes from Dasyprocta punctata, assembly GCA_004363535.1. NCBI lineage: Eukaryota > Metazoa > Chordata > Mammalia > Rodentia > Dasyproctidae > Dasyprocta > Dasyprocta punctata. Next base: position 47,545 of record RJWM01002255.1, on the reverse strand, counting down.
AGAGTAAACTATGACAAGATTTGGGGAAAGAACATTCCAGGGAAGGGGGTTTAAAAAAAAACAGCTTTAAAGATCTTGACAAAGGAATAAGGTAACTATCTTTGAGGAATAAGAAAAAGGTTGATGATGTTTGTGGTGGAAAGTGAATGAAAGGGAGAGTTGGAGACGTAAGTAGGAGCCAGATTTTTTTTTTTAAATTGGAGTTTACTGACTATAGGAAAATTTCGAATTTCATTCTACATATGATAAACTGTTGAAGGGATTTTTGTACAAAATAAATGATAAGAGTATGAGGCAGGAATAGAGAAACCATTTAGAAAGCTATTGCTGTAGTCCAGATAAGATCATACAGATTTGGAAAAGGGTTCTAGTGTTGGAAGATGTGGAAAATGATATTTATTTCTTAAAATAAAAGGTAACACCAACAGGCTTTTCTGATGGATTGTGAAGTGTAAAGTTAGAAGTGATGATACGTAAGGTTTGAATATATGTATAAAAAATCACAACCAAATGAATTTTATTATAAGACTACAAGGATGATTTTTCTAGCTTGTCAAAAAAATACAAAATATAATCTTGTTTTTTTTTTTTAAGTAAGAGTTTTCGATACTTCTTAACTTGATGATTTCAGTCCCTAACACCATCATAGCCAAGATCTTATGGAGAAACAGTAGAAAAATTCTCACTTAGGTTAGAAACCAGGAAAAGAATAGCTAGCTATAGTTTTCATTATTGTTGGATGTATCATCTAGTACAGTTAAACAATGAAAAGTTATTAGAAGCATAAATATTTTTTTAAAAAAAGATTTTCACTTGTGTCAAAAGTATACTTTGCAAACATAAACCAAAAAAAGGTTGTATACTTAATATATGAAAAAGTCAATAGCTTTGTAAATGCTAACAATAACCAGTTGGGAGATAAACTGGAAAACCTCATGAATAAAAAAAAATATATATAGGCATAAATGTATTAAACAATGTGCAATTAAACCTAAAGAAAGAAGGCTGGCCATGTGCAGGCTGACTGGGGGAGAGCCAGACGCCAGCCCTCTCCTGTGAGTCTGTGCCATTAGCGGACTATGGGGGAGGAGAGCAAGAAGTCAACAAGAAGCTAAGACCTACTGTGAGTTGGTGCCATGTGTGGGCTGACTTGGGGAGAGCCAGATGCCAGCCCCTTCCAGTGCATGGGCAGGGAGACAAGAAGAACCAACGTCATCCTCCCTTCCCCCTGCCCATAAGTGACCAGATGATCCGGAGAAACACAGGCTGTGATAATAGCTAATGAGGTAAAATACAACTTAATGCTTGTAGTGTTTAGTGTTTCACTGACTTTGTAGGCCTAAAGCCAGTAGTTTGATCATCTAATCAGAGGATAACAATACACAATGTAGCATCTATGGGGGAATCTGCTTCTGGAGGTGATGGCCACTTGTAATTCCCTATTGTTTCAGAATCCTGTGTCATTCTCATTGGTTTTTTTTGGTTGGGTTTGATTCTGTTTGATCTTGTTTGATTTTGTTGTATCTGATGGCATGCATGCACAGCTATTTCGAAGATAACAAGATATACCATTTTGGATTTACTGTTGTCTTGTTCTGAAGTCCTTTATTGCATTCATTGTTTTGTTTTTATTGGTTCTATTCTGTTCTGTTTTGTTTGATTTACTATGTCTGAAGGTATGGGCAAGCTATTTTGAAGCCAACAAGAGGCATTATGGTAACCACTGTTGATTTCCTACTACCTTGTTTTGAAATCCTGTGTCACTTACACTGTCTTGTTTTGACTGGCTTTATTCTGTTTTATTTTGCTTGGTTTTATTCTCTCTAAAATTAAAAAAAAATTTTTAAAGGCTTCAAAACATTGCATGAAGATATTCTTCCCAAGTTAGTATATGAATATAATGTGGTCCTCATAAAAATACCAATGTGTTTTTGTTTTGTATGGAGCTAGACAAGTTGTCACAGGTTAGGTTTCTTGGGAAGCAGACTCAAGGATTGGTGTGCCAGAGGTTAATTAGAGAATTACTCTTAGGATCAGTAATTTAAGAGAAGAAAAAGGAAGGGAGGGATTAGGATTGGGCAGAGGGAGAATTCAAGCTATGATGCAGCCTCAATGGAACCTTAGCTGACTGTGGGAAATTCTTAAGATGGAATAACTCTTTAGAATTGTCCTTATTTGCAGTGAGAGGTCTAGATCTTTATATCCATGAATCAGTTATTGAAGTCCACCATTGGAAAGGACATGCAACCCTGGTAAAGTGGATCTCTTCAGTTACCTGCAGAATTTCCAGAAAGGTTGGGATAGTTATAACCCCTTTATTCCTGAATAAAGATCTAACTAGTGTGTTACTGTGTCTATTATAACCCACTTCTTGTGCCATGTATTAGTTAGCTTTTGTTGCTTAAAAAAGTAGCCCAGTATTTAGTACTGTATTTCAAAACAGCAAACTGAGAAGGTATCATTTGAGGAAGACCTAAAAGAGATGTGAAAGCAAGCTGTTTGGTTATCTGGAGAAAGAGCATTCTAGGCAGAGAAACAGCAAAAGCAGAGGCCCTGAGATTACAGTGTGTCTTACGTATTTGAGGAACAAGGAGGTCAGTGAACAAGGGGAGAAGACATTAGTCATTGTGAGATGAGTTGGTAGATTTTGAGTACTTTCAAAAGGATCACTGGTTATGTTGAAAAAATAAACTGTACAGGTATAAGGACTGGGCGGGGAAACTAGTAAAAGACCATGTAATCCAGGCAAGAAGATGATGGTTTGGATCACAGTGGTAACAGTGGAAGTGGTAATGTGTTAAATTCTGGGTATTTTCTTCTTTTTTTTTTTTTTAACTTGCCTTAAAAGTAGAAGTCTACTAATATTGTATTGCAGTCCCTTCAGATTTATTAGTATTTATATAGGTGTCCAAATATTGAGTGCATATATAATTGTTACAACTTTTTGTTGAATCGACCCTTTTATTGTGATATAATGATTTTGTCTTTTTTTATACTTTTAAATCTAAAGTTTATTTTGTCTAAGTGTAGTATATCTATCCCTGTTCTCTTTTGTTTTCTATTTGTTTGGAATGTTTTCTTCCATCCCCTCACTTTAAGTGTATGTGTGTCCTTAGAGGTAAAACAAGTCTCGTAGGAAACATGTGGATTTCCCCCCCATTTAACCACATAGCGTCTTGTTTTGTTGTCTTTTTCCTTTTATATTGTTGTGGATTATGAGAGTGAATCACCATGTCCAGTTTCACACAGTGTCTTTTGATTGGAGAGAATCCACTTAAATTCAAAGTAATTATTGATAGGTAAAGCCTTGCTATTGCCATTTTATTGTTTTCTAGTTTATTTGTAGATCTTTGTTTCCCTCTCTTTCTCTCTCTTTCTCTTCCTTTGTGGTTTGATAACTTTTTGTAGTAGTGTGCCCTGAATCCTTTTTTATCTTTTGTATATCTATGAAGGATTTATCTTCTTTGCGGTTACCACGAGACTTACGAGACTTACTATACTAACAACATGCTATTTTAATCTCTTAACGACTTTGATCACTTGTGCAAAGTCTGTACTTTTAATCTTTCCTTACAATCCCCTCCCGCACTGAGTATTGAAACCAGGGGTATTCTTCCACTGAATCCTTTTTTAAAATTTGACTCAAAGTCTTGCTAAGTTTCCAAGCTCGCCTTGAACCTGAGATCTTCCTGTCTCAGCCTCCTGAGTAGCTGGGATTGCAGGCATATACCACTGTGCCTACCTCTACAATCTAGTTTTTATGGCACATTTTATATCTTTTATAGCTATTTTATTAATAGTTTTTAAAAATAATTTTGTCTTTTTTTTTAGTAATTTTGTTCTTTTGAACCTGATTATATACTTAATTTTATATTTTCATGTTGCTATCTGTGACCTTTTCCTTCAGCTTGATTTTTTAGCATTTTTTAAAATATAGGTCTAGTGATAATAAATTCTCTCCCCCTTTGAGTTTTTATCTCCCCTTTATTTTTGAAGGACAAGATTGTTTGGTTGAATTTTTTTTTCTTTTTTCAGTTTTTAAAGTACATTCTTTTTCTGTTTTGTTGAAAAAATCTCTAAGTAGTCTTATGGAAGTCCTCTTGTATGTAAAAAATTACTTTTCCCTTACAGCTTTCAATATTTTCTCTTTGTCTTTGACTTTTGACCATTTAATTATAATGTGTTTTGGTGTGAATCTCTTTGAATTCATCCTAGTAGGTATCTGCTGAGCATCCTGGATCTGGATTTCTATTTCCTTCCTCACATTTAGGATGTTTTCTGCTATTATTTATTTAAATATGTTCTCCGATCCATCTCTCTTCTCCTCCTGGTACTCTAATAATTTGTATAAAATTTTACTTGGTGTATCCCTTATGTCCCTTTGGCTGTCTTTACTTTTTCATTCATTTTACACCTTAGTGGATGATTTTCTTTTTTCTTTTTCTTTCTTTCTTTTTTTTTTTTTTTTTTTTTTTGCGGCACCAGCGATTGAACTCACAACCTCGCGCCTGCCTGATAGGTGCATAAGCCACGGAGCCAAACGGCCGGCCCTGGTTTTTTAAGGCAGGGTCGCACTGTATAGTTCAGGCCAGCCTTATGCTCGCGTGGTAGCCCAAGAAGGCCTTGAACGCACAACGCTCCTCCTAGCTCAGCCTCCCAAGTGCTGGGATTAAAGGCGTGCACCACCACACCCGGCTAGTGGATGATTTTCAATGACCTGTCTTCAAATGTGCTAGTCTTCATGTCTGCTTATCTTCTATTGAAACTCTCTACTGATTTCTTGACTTCAGTTATAGTCTCAGCTTGACGGTTTTGGTTTATTCCTCCTTCATATTTTCTAACTCTTTGTTGAAGTTAATAGTTTTTTTTTTTTATGTGTTACCTTATGAGCATTTCTATGGCTGTGTTTTTTTTAATTCAGTCAGGCAAATTTGGTATCTCCATTTCATTAAGGTGAACTTCTTTTTTTATTTGGAATACAGTTTTGTTTCTTCTTTTCCTTTAACTCTCTGAGTTGGTTTCTGTGCATTAAAGAACCAACCTCCATCCTAGTTTTTTTAGACAGGTCTCATGTAGGATTCATTCCTTCCCTGTTAATGTGGCCATAGATTCAAGGTGCCTCTAACCCTTCTATTCTTTTCCAACTTGCTTTGTTCTTACTTATTGATCCCAGGAATTTAGTGTCCAGTTGTGCTATTGCCTTGAAAGAAGTGAAGTGGTGGCCAGTACCCTGCAAGCAAGCTGCAGAGTTTTATAGCTACTTTTCTTTAGAAAAAGTTTATTAGCTACTTTTCTTTTAGAGCTGAGAGCTGGAGTTTATCTCCCACTTGTCCTGCCAATCCTCAGGAAAGGTTCTGAGACAGATGCATGTACTCTTGATCAGACTGCCCACTTCAAACCTGGGGAGGTAGCTGCTTTATGCTTTCAAGTTTGAAGTCATCTTCTTGTTCTCTGTGGTCTAGGAACCTAAGGAGTACTGAGTTTCATCAGTTCCCAGAGTTTGGTGATTTAGGAGCCAGCCTCTTCAGTGAAGGCTATAGAAGTTGAGGTGCTTAATACATACAGAAGCTATGTCCAAAAAAGTCGGTGGATCCAGTAGGTGTTTGCTCAATGAGATTTGCTGCTGGAGTAAGCCAGGGAAGAAAGTGCATGGAGGGCCCACTGTCCTGTTGAGCAAGCATGTAACTTACACCATCTTACAGGGAACTTTCTGGTCTGCAGTTATCCTAATGAAAGAATGCAGGAGTTTATCTTCAGAGCATGTCAGGATAGAGGGCATAGGGAGTGCTGTCACTTTTCTTTTGACTGGCAGAGCCTTTCAATTTATTTACATGGAGAGGTTTCAGGTCTAGGATTATCATGGAAGCAAGTAAGGGAAGAAGGAAAGTCATTTTAGAAGGTGCTTACAGAAGGAGCCTCTGGTCTGCATTTGTCACTGAAGAAAGCCAGGTAAGAAGGCACAAGGGTATGCCCCTTTTCTCTTGCAGGTGTGGAGAGGTCTCCTGCTCCCTCATTGAGAGTGTGCAGAAATTTATGTAAGAAACAAACCAGGGAAGAAGGCATAGGAGTGTAGGGTGGGGGTTACTGTTCCTTCCATTTTTTGCTGGCAGAGCCTCCAGCCTCTACCCCTGGAGAGCTTATAGAGCTGGATCTCTCTCTGAGAGGAGGAAGGGCAGGGTATGCCATTTCTTCTGTTTAGTTTTCAAGTAGTTTATCCATTATTTGCTATGTAGGCCCCCAGATACTGTCTTGTTAGAGGCCAGAACCACAGGAAGATCCAGGGGAAGGTTGAAGCTGGGAAGACCCTGCTTGCTCCTGACCCTAACATTAAAGCTGCTGAAGTATATGCATGATTCAAACCCTCCCTGTGTTCTTTGTGTTCTTGGAGGAAGTCCTGTGATGCCCTGTCCCTGATCTTCCTTGGGACCATTGAAGAGCCCAGTCTTCTGCAGGAATGGTAGAAATTGGGCACTGTACATGTGGTACAAGGCCCTCATTCCTTGGTAGGGAGCTGGGAGTTGAGGTTTCCTTCCTGATTTTAAGGCATAGTGCTCAGCATGAGGTTAGTGTGATAGCATGTCTCTACTTTACCTACTCATTGCAATGTGGATCTTGTTTTTCAGTCTGGTGTGTAGGAGTCTTTCAACTGGATTTGCCTTTCTTCTGGAGAGAATGGATACACGTGTAGGTGTTTGCTCAGTGAGTTTGTAGGAAGGGCACAGGAGCCTTAACATGGCCATGATGCTGAAGTCATCCCTAGTTCTGAGTATTTTCTGAAGCTGTAACAGCAGATTTTCAGAGTTTTCTATGTGAAATGGGAAAGAGGAACCAAGGATGATACCAAGATTTTGGCTTGAGGAACTAGGATAGTGGAGTTGCTAATTACTGAGTGAGAATTACCAGGAGGAAGAGCACAGTTTTGGATGTGCTAAGTTTGAGGCACTGTGGATGCCCCTTTGAGATGTTAAGGAGGCAGGAACTCAAGGGGTGTCAGTTGAGAACTTTTCATCCCCAAACGTGCCATGCTGTTTTATGTTTCTTTGTCTTTGGACATCCTGACTCTGCCTAGAAATCTTGTTCTCGTCTCCATTTCAGATGTTATTAAGAGCAGAGATGGTCACCCTTTCCTCTGTGTGCCAGTCTCTCTTCCTATTTTTGCCTCTTTATATGTAATATAGGCATTGTTACTGCACATGTTTATTGAGGTAGCTGCAATATATTCTGGGCACTATTATAGGTACTGGAGATAAACATGGCAAAACTGTGGTCACTACATTGGGAGATACAGACAATGACGTGAACAAATATTTAGGTAGTGATAAGTGCCGTCAAACAATATTCAGCAGTGTGTTCAGCAGGGATTGTGTTCTTAGTACCACTCTAGAGGGTCTACTCAGAGACTGTTTCTACTGAGATAGTTATTGAGAGAAAACTGAATGAGGAGCAAGAGTGCAGGTAAAGAAAAGAGCCAGTGCCAAGCTTTGAGACAAAGGGAGGTTGCTGTGTGTCCAGCAGGGAGGCAGAGTGACTGAGGGGAGGAACGCATGATAGGCGAGGGGCTCAGAGAGAAGTGCAGGAACCTGCCTTGGGGAGGGCCTTGCAGTGCATGCTGCATGTGGATTTGGTTTTGCTCTGAGGATGCTGGGAAGTCACAGGAAGGTTCTGGGTGAGTGTTAGGATTGTATCTAGATGTCCCCTCAATGCTTCATGCACTGCTAGGTGGGGCTTTTCAGAGGTGATTGTATCCAGGGTGTGTAGATGTGGATTAAGGGTGTATGGTACCAAATTAGTCCACTGATTTGTCATAGTTTTAGGAGTGGATAATGGAAAGACCCAACCTGGATGTGGTGTAGCCTGGATGGTAAATAAAGAGAGGCTTTGCTGCTGCTCCTACTGCTGCTATTGCTTGGTGCTGTGCTTACTGCTTTGCTGTCTCCTACCTGCTTGCCATGGACAGTTTCTCCTCTGTCATGCTCCTCTGCCATGCTGCCCTGCCTTGGAGCCTGTCAGCTGTGGATTGAAACATCTACAAACTGTGAGCTAAAGTAAACCTTTCCCTCTTTTAATGGTGGGTGTTGAGTATTTTGTCTCAGTAATGAGAAAAGTAACTAAGATAGCAGGATTGCTAGGATTTGGTTTTTGAACTAACTGTGGGTATCAGGTGGCATAGATAGTGGTAGAAATAAGGAGGCTATTGCAGTAGCCTAGGCAAAGGATAAATAATGACAATCGAAGTGGTGAAAAGTAGACAAAAACTAGATTGTGTAAAGGGGATGAAGCAGAATATAACTTAGATTTTTTGTTTTGGACAGCCCATATGCAAACTCCTATTAATTTACCAGCTTCCCTTCATATGTAGAATATGGAAATGTAGTGTTTTTACCTTGTTTGAAGTATCCTGCTTCTACTGTCATGCCCTGTCCCCCTCTCCTTTCCCGTTTAAGCAACAGCCAGACTGATGGCTCTCGGTTCCCAGAACTGCCCAAGCTCTTCATTGCCTTATCTAAAGGCATGGATTCTTCAACTTTTACCCATGCAAAAACATTACCACCTCAAAGATCTCCCACCCCCACCCCAACTATTACAAAAGTCTGGATTCCCCTCTATAGCATCTATGGCAACTTTTTGCAATTAATTAAACATACAAATACTGAATTTCTGTTTCCTTCAGTGGGTTTTAAGTTTGCTAACAGGGGAGTTGGGGATTCCTTTGCTGCTGCTACTTTGTTCAGAGCCTAGCCCAGTGCCTGGCACACAGATTTGTTCAGTATGCTTCTCTAAGGGAGACCCAATGATAAAATCACCTTAGGGACAGGGAAACATTAAATTAGTCCTAAATGCCATCTGGTGTTCAAGGGAGCAGTGAACTTGAACATTCCCTTTTTCAAATGTCAGAGGACTAATAGCATTTGAGTGTCTGGAGAACTCAAGTTATTTAAAATCAGTCAACTGTTTCAATTACATTGTCATTTCTGGGACCCAGTACCTGATACAACTTAAAGAAGGAGTGGTTTATTTTGGCTCACGGTTTGTGGAGGTTTCAGCCCAAAGTCAGCTGGCTCCAAGGCAGGTTGACATGGCAGAGGGGCATGGCAGAGGACAGCTGCTCATGGCTCGGCCACCGGGAAGCAGAGAGTGAAGGGAGCAAGGAGGAAAGGCAATAAACCCCTCCAGACCACCCTCTCAGTGTCCTGCCTCTTTCAGCCAGACCCCACCTCTTACCAGCAAGTCAGCTATAATGCCCTCATCATTCAGTCACTTCCCAAAAGCCCCACATATGATCATATGATGCTTTGGGAGTTATTTAAATCTGAAGCATAACACTAACATTAATTTACTCTTTTTCTCAAGGTTAATCTGAAGCGACCATGTCCTTTCTGGGCAGAAGATGGCCATTGTTCAATAAAAGATTGCCATGTGGAGCCCTGCCCAGAGGTATAATAAACTAAGAGGAAAAAGCTTACTTTCTCTTAGACTTTTAGATAAGTATATCCTCTATATTTTAGGCTAATGTCAATGAATTTGGACTTGTCATTAAATTGATATAATTCTCTGCCTTCTTCTTTATAGATCAGTGGCTGATTCTGTACTTGTCACCAAAATGAGTTTAGAGATACATTTCTATTCTGTGGTATTGGTGATTGGATGTGGATAGTCCAATTCTATAATGGAAGGAAGATCAGAGACCTATTCTAAGATTGGGTTTGCAACTGGCTTTTATTTCACGCTTTATGGAATCTGCATCTTATTTCATAGGTTTGAAAAAACTGAAAAGATACAAAAACCAAAAATGAACCGTGACCCTAACCTTCAAATTTAGAGTGGAAATTTCATTGGGTAAAGGGGAAATTTGTAGGCTTGAAATTGGATTTTCATTTTTTTTTAAAGGGTGTGCTGTACTTATTATTAAGAGGATGCTATATATTAGACTTTCAAACTTTTGTATTTTTTTAGTGGTGCTGGGACTTGAACCAGGAAATTAACATTAACATATTTACTAATAGCTATAGAGCCCTTAATCAAATAGTGCCAATGACTTCAATATGCTTGTGCTTTATAGCTGGGAAAAAAAAAAAAAAAGGTTTCTGGTCTAGAATCCAACCAGAATTACATTTTGCATTTGTTTTCCTGTCTCTTTAGTGTCTTTTCTTTTAGGACATGTCCTTAGTATTCTCTTTTTCTCATCTCCTCTATTCTCTTTTCCTTATCTCCTACAATAAAGGAGATCAAGCCAAGGGCCTTTTACCTCATACATGCTAGTCATGGCGTTACCACTGAGCTACACCTGCATTCCCCCTTTGCCCATTTTTAAATTAAATTGTTCCTTACTGTTGAATTTAAGAGTTCATTATTTGGCTTTGACACATAGTATACATTTCTAAACTGAGTGCATACTTTTTTTTTTTTTAAGGGAGGCAGGGAGGCACATGTCTTTGAACCTAGAGAATACTGAGCCACATTCCCAGCCTTTTTAATTTCAGGATGGGTATTGTTTAGTTGCCCAGACTAACCTCAAACTTTTGATCCTCCTTCAGCCTCCCCAGGAACTGATATTACAGGCATGTGTCACCTGCAAAGTGGCTTTTTAAAGTTAACAGTTACTGTTCATGTTAACGTTTTAATAAGAATAAATGAAAGTGTTTATAAAAGAACTCCCAGCGTAAGAAATAAAACAGACATATATTCAAATATTCTCCTTTATTGCCTTCTGATCCCATGCCCTTTCCTTCTCCAAGATAAAAACTATCCCTTTTTACTGGTTCTTTAAGTAATGTGAGAATTTTTATATGCCTGTCTCTCTTTGGGGGCAAATTTATTAAGCATTTCATGTTTTACCCAAATTTGGGGTACAATATGCTTTCTATAATTTCAAATCTAATTTAATCATGAGACTCACTTTATAATTTACATACTGCTTCATATTATTTGTTAGTATCAATTACCAGATTTATTCTGTGCTTGATTTTAGTTGTTTTAATTTTGTTACTACTTTTAATAACACTTTTTTGAGATGTTTGATACATTACTCATGACAATCACCAGTGGTCCCCTAGTATTTTTTCATAGCCTGTAACTAATATTTGCTTAAATCATTATGTTCTGCATCAAACCTTTTAAAAAGCTGCTAATGAAAGCCTGGTATAGTGGTGCATTCCTATAATCTCAGCCCTTGGGTAGGCTGAGACAGGAGAATTGCAAGTTGGAGTTAAGCCTGGGCAACTTAGTGACTTACCAAGACCCTGTCTCAGAAAATTAAGGGCTGGGCTTATAGCTGAGTGCAAAACATCTAAACCGGTATTGGGTGGACACTGTGTGTACAAACTGACATACAGTAGTCAGAGGCTACTTTTGGTTAAGATTTACTCCAGATTGTAAAGTCAGGGTCTTACAATTATCTAGATTTGACTTTTGTCATTTTCTGTGCTGTCCAGATGTACTAGGAAAAAAGTACCAAAATGGTAAAATATTGATGGCAAGTGACATTTTATCTGTATAGTCTTTTTATGGATTAGGAAAAAAACTTTTTATCATCATCTTCATTGTCACCATTTTCCTGACATGAAAATGTTCTCAATATTTTGTTAAAATTTTAGAAATATGAGTAATTTTTAATAGGTAATTTGCTGCTGTTAGTAATCAGATTCAAAGGTTGGGAAAGGGTCCTGTGTTGATCAAAAAAATCAGCCTCGGATCATTGTCTTTTAGGTATGATTTTTGTTTAAAGTTCTTTTTGGTAAACCAGTTGAAATAATTCATAGATTCATTTATTAAAGCCTAACACCATTAATTGGTTTTCTGGAAAAGAACGTTGGACCTAATACAGTTCTTCCATTTGTAAGTCCTAGATTACTTAGATTGATAAATCCTAAATTTCTGGTCTGTAGGCCAGAAATCTGACTTTTGCCTCCCAATAATCCAAAATTATCTAAACTTTATTTATTTATTTATTTGTGGCACCAGGGATCAAACTTACAACCTCACGCTGCCAGGCAGGCGCTTAGGCAACTGAGCCAAACTCCCAACCCTAGTTTTTTGAGGCAGGGTCGCACTGTGTAGTTCAGACCAGTGTTGCACTCACCTTATAGCCCAAGCCAGCCTCAAACGCACAACGCTTCTCCTACCTCAGACTCCCAAGTACTGGGATTAAAGGCATACACCACCATGCCTGTTTTACCTAAACTTTAAATGCCATCTTAGAACAAAAAATTAAAATCCAATGTAGTATATTTTAACTAACTTTGAACTTTTAAAGGCTGCTTTTTCCTTGGTAAATTTTATAGAAAAGTGGTGGTCACTTCTTTTACCCTAAAATATATATAAACTTTAAAAAATACTGCATTGAGAGTTATCCGAGGTAATTTTGACTCAACATATATCATTCAGTTTTCTACACTTTAATTTACAAATTTATAAATTGGGCTAACTTTTTAACTTAAGAGGTAGTATGAAAACAAAATTTAAATGTATATTTGCACCCCATAGAATATTCTTTGTATCATTTTCCAAATTTTTATTGTTTTTCTTTTAAGAGTAAAATTCCAGTTGGAATAAAAGCTGGGCATTCTAATAAGGTAAGTCACTTTTCCCCTTTGAATATTTCTGCTTTACACAATTTTTTAACTTAACCATTTATGTTACTTGACAGTGGTTGCAGAGACTGTAATATGACTAGTTGAGAATGGAGACATTTGCCTCAGAATTCTAAATCCCTAATTTTTGAGCACGCAGAGAGGTTGTGCATTCCAACTTCTTTTGAAATTATTTCACTGTTGTGGAACCTCTAGAAGAACTGTAATACGCAACTGTGATTTTTTATCACCTATTCAATAGATATTTTACCATAATGATGGTGATCCTGTGGCATACATGTTATTGTGTTTTTCTTTTAAGGCAAAAAATGTTAATGTGTGAGTTTTTTTCTAAACTCAAATCTCGATATTCAGGTTTAATTGCGCTGGCACTTTGCGATAAATAAGTGGATTTTGGGTTGCAGTTTAGCACTCGGTCTCTAAAAGGTTCACTGTCACTATTTTATCATATAGTTTTATATCATATATTTTATTATATTTAGTTTTCTGTCTCAGTCTACCTGTTAGATTTAGGATTCTATTGTAGAGAGAAAATAATTATTATCAAGATATTTTTAGCAAAGTACTTTCCAATAGTGTTAAATTATGCCTTTATTAAAGATTACCTTTTTCTTCTTAGGAACACATCTTTGTTTGGTGTTTTGTTTTTGGCCATGCATGTTTTTAGGTATTAGTTTACTTCATTTTTCACGTTGTTACACATACAAAGGTTGCCAGAGAAAGGTCACCCTTTTTCTGCATTCCTTTTGTGCATCTTCTCCATTTTCTAGCTCTTCCATTTGTGGTTTTTTTATGCTTACTTTCACTTTTGTTTGTTTGGTTTTAGGTTTTTTGTTCCAGTAGAAAGGTAGATACAATCCCCTGAAGGTCTTCTCAATCCCATTCTGTTTCCTCCCTCCCCAGAACCAGGCCTTTTTCTAAAGTACCCTGCTGTAATTTTTACTCTCATTGCACATATAGCTATGTGTTAATCTGCTTTTATTGCACTCGTATTCACAGGTATTATGTACATTATTTTTAAATATATAAAATTGAAGAAAGTTAAATCATATTTCATTAGTATTTTTGTTTGTATTTTTACTTAGTCTTAATGCTTTTAAATTTTTTCTCTGTTGATATATATGAATCTTGTTCATTTCCTTTTTTTATTTTAAAAAGCAAAACAGAAAAAGTGTAGAAATAATACAGAATTAAAAAAACAAGAAATCAACACTAGTTAATATATCGCATATTGTTATCTTATAAGTAGTTATTCAAGTTACAAGATCTAGGCATAAAAAATGAACAAACAGTGACAGTACAAACTGTTTTTGATGAACTAACAGAATTAGTAGTATAGTTATCTATGTTGCACTTATACATACATACAGTTATATGTTTAGTCAGCTGTGTTACCTTAACACAGAGCAGCCATTTCTTTGTCCATGGACATTTCACTTGTTTCCAGTTTTTGTTAATACTGTGATGCCCTAAAATTTTTGCCCTTTGTCTCAGTGTGGACATGTTACCATTTCTTTACCTCTGTATTAAGAAATAGGATTGCAAGGTGGTCATACTTTTTCTAATTGTTACCTTCAGATGTGGCCCACCATCAGGGTTTAAGGCATTGTGTGGTTTTTTTATAACCCTAGATACATAGTATCAAATTTCTTTCTTGAGTTTTCTTAGTTTATGTCATCAACAGTGTACTAATGCTGTTAAAGTGTTAATGTCTTTGCTAATTTGGTAGGTAGAAATTTATACCCTTTTTTATTCCTATTACATATGTTACAGATTTTGATAATGGGATGTGTCTATATTTAGTGTATATCATCACTGACAGATTGTTTGCCAGTGAAAGTTGAGAAAAAGAGAATAATAATTATTACTAAACTTATCATGAACTTCCTTGCAGTATTCCGAAGTGGCAAATAATACCAAAGAATTGGAAGATTGTGAGCAAGCTAATAAGTTGGGAGCAGTTAACAGCACATTGAGGCAAGTTTTATTTTAGTATTAAGAAACTACTCTTATTTAGTTTATTTATATTAATCTTTTTCTTATGATTTTAATAAAACATTTTTGCTACCCATTAAATTTTCAACTACTTTTTTAAAGGAAGAAAAAGTTACTCTATCTAAACCCCATAACAATTTTACCTCTTCTTGACTGATTTGCCCTTAGAGTTCTAGAATGTATCATCAGTAGCAAATCTGTCCAAAAGCAGAAATTTAGAAAATTAACTCAGCAGGGTTTCTGGATCCATTCTTCTCATCATTATGGTGAAAAGAGACTTTAACTTCTAAATCTTTTATATATAGCAAAGCAATCTGTATGTTACCTTTCGAATGGTAAATTTCCTGTTAGTTTAACTTAAATTCCATGGATTTTCTTCTGCTGACTTTTCTGCTCTAACAGAACATGATAGAAGCAATAAGAGAAACTGATACACACCTATACCTATACACACACCCAAACCAAAGCCCAAACCAACAAATAAGCAAAGCGAAAACACATGCACGACTAGTATACACATCCTTGTGGAGGTATTTATAGTGGGGGCAATTATGAACACCTCCAAAGGTAAGGAGAGTTGTGAAAAATTTTTTTGGTGCATAGTTCTCAGCTTCTGTTCAGGTAAGATAGTCTGGGGCAGCCTAGGTTGAGTTCCACCTCTGCATTGTCACAGGTGAGTGCTAAGGCAAAACCATCAGCAGCAGGGCTCAGTCCACACATAGTACTTGTTATTGTTATGTTTTTGTTTGTTGTACCTGGGAACAAGGGCACAGATAGAGTTGGAGTGGTCCTCCGAACCTCTCTCTGGCCTCAACTGAAGAATGGCCTAGATGGTGGGCCCCCAGATTATAGGAGACAGGACTAGAAGGTGTCAGTGCTGCAGTGGGTATTCTTAATGTATTCAAGCAGGGCAGAGGTGGTTGGGCACATAGGTTTTGCACTGTTGGTTAGGGTGAGTAGCAGCTGTCAGTGCTGCTGTCTTTAGCCTGTCATGATCCAAACCTCTGGTAACCACAGATTGATAATGTAGCATTAGGGCAGCTCTCAGCCTCCCACGCTGGCCTCCTATGGCCTCTGCCACCAATACTTCCCTGGCTTCTCTATCTGCCCCTGGCTCTTTTGGTTCTTTAGCTGTGCAGCAGCTTAGTCTTTCTAGCTCATGACTCCAATGGCTTCCAGGACTGGGGAGGCTGTAGTCCCTATCTGGGAGTAAGGGCAGTAGCTAGGCTGGACACTGAGTGGCTGCTGTTCCAGCCTGTTGCTTCTCCAGGAGGGCTTTGTAAATCTCAAGCTCGCCAATCCTGTGCAGACAGAAGTGCCTGGGCCCTGAGTGATGGCCTAACTTATTCTATCAGCATCTCTGGCTTTCACCTGGTGTCTGGCTCGCTCCAGTTACATTCCAGTGATTAGTCCTCCCATCTCCTTTGCAGGCATGTATCTGTGGGCTTGGGTAAACCCTCCAGAGTGGTTTGTGAGTGCTGCTTATTTCCAGTGCCCGTGCTGGAGCTCTGTGTAGTGAACAAGGATACTTCTGTGGTTAATGCTGCCCTCATGTATTTAATACAGAAGGCCTGAATATGGATAAAAGTGAATGTAGGTCTAAGTTTATTTAAGTGAATGTAGTTGTTCCTTATCAGTTCAGGTTAGAAATCTTTACCATAGATTCTATTAAATTTGAGGTATGATATAAAAAGAATGATCTGCCATGGTGAAGATGACTTCGGTTTAACAATTTAGCACCATGTTGGATCATGAGATCAGAGATATGCAGTTCTTGGGATTTTGGATCCTATAAGTATAAAAGCAATTTAAATTTAAAATATTCTGAAAGTAAATTTCATCCCTATTTCAGGAAAAATATAATAATTGCTATAATTTCTAAGTCAGTTGAAAAGGCCAACTTAATTTTTTAACTAAATGTTATATGTGTTTTGTAAATTAATTTTTACTTAAAATAGCTCCTACTCTACTAGGCCTAATAACCATTTTAAAGCAGTTAATATAAATCACTCATAGAAGTTAATATCTGCTTTTCATATAACTGTTTTTTAATCATTCCTTCATGTAACCACTAATAATGGAGTTGTGACATCACTTAATAAAGAAGTAACCTCAAAATACTATTTTAATTACACTAGAATGCAATGTAAAAATTCTCAACTCCAAATTTAATCATTTTTCTTTTTTATTCCTCCTTCCCATAGTAATCAAAGCAAAGAAGCTTTCATTGACTGGGCAAGATATGATGATTCACAGGATCACTTTTGTGAACTTGATGGTAATAAAATACACTATTATAATTAAATTATTTTAACTTTAACCCTTTTATAAGACATTTAAATCAATGAAAATGTAACCTGTGGTATAGCTTTAACACTGGATTTTGCTATGTAGATTTTATTCATAAAGGCATTTGCAAGCCTATGTTCCAGGACTTGTATTAAGTGCCTTAAGAACATCATTTCTGCCAGGTATTTAGCTCAGTGGTGTAAGTGCCTGCCTGGCAAGTGCAAGGTCAT
This sequence comes from Dasyprocta punctata, assembly GCA_004363535.1. Classification (NCBI taxonomy): domain Eukaryota; kingdom Metazoa; phylum Chordata; class Mammalia; order Rodentia; family Dasyproctidae; genus Dasyprocta; species Dasyprocta punctata. The sequence goes on along the minus strand of RJWM01002255.1, from coordinate 30,441 downwards.
GAGTTCAATCCCTGGTAACAAAACAAAACAAAACAAAAAGGCATTATTTCTAATCTTTACATCTTACCTTAATAGGTATGTGTTTTTTTCACATCTGAGGAACCAATTCTCCAAAAGACTAAATTTCCCTAAATCACACGGTAGCAAGAGGCTGAGATGGGATTTTGTCCCAGACCTGAGGGAGTCCAAAACCTATGTTCTTTCCAGTACATCACACCATCTCCTGTGGGCCGTCAGTTGAAGCCACTTGGTTATAAGTCCTTGAATATTGTCTTAGTTACTTTTCTTATTGCTAAGACAAAGTACAGGACACCAAAAATAAGGGAGGAAAGGTGTATTAAGCTCACATTTGCAGAGGTTTCAGTCCATAACCAGCGGGCTCCAAGGCAGGGTGGCATCATAGAGAACAGTTCATGATGCGCAGAAGGCAGCAAAAAAACAAACAAATGACAAAAGAAAGGGATGATCACAGCTTTCTATCCATTATATTATATCCAGGCCACTTAGGATGGGTAGCACTCACACCCCTAATCCTACTGCCCTTGATCCTAGCATTGTACCATGAATCAATCCAAGTATCACACACTCTAGATCCAGCCACCTCTGAAAAAACCCCACCTATGACCACATGAGGTTTTGGAGGGTCATCTAGACCCAAGCCATAACAAACATACAAAAATGTTTACACTGGAATTTGCTGGAGATTTCAACAAACTTATAACGATGCCCTCTTATGTTGGGGAGGACTCTGGTTTGACTTCCTCAAAGCCCTTTCTTTGGAAGAGTCACCTGGAAGGATCCAAAGGTGGGACCCAGTCCAACAGAGTAACTACCACTTCTCTGAACAGGAGATAATTGTTACACTGATTTAGAAATTTTTATCTGTATTTCTGAAGAACCGTGAATGGAAAATAGTATTTCCAAAGAACTGTATTGTGTAGGAATCATGCACTTGGCCTCTTCACCTTTGCCTTGTTGCTGTTAAATTTTCAGTGGTGGATTTGGGGTTCAAACATGTACAGTTGTCCAAAAATGAACAACGGGGTGGGGGGTTGTAAGGATCTAAAATGATCATCATGCTTTCTAAAAGTTTAAAAAGAATCCAGAGCTAGAACTGTGCTATCAATCCATAATATGTTACTGTGGGCTTCTAAAGGATAGTAAGTTGAATACTGGGAGATAAAATATTGTTATCACCATTTATATCATTCTAACTAGCGAAATTTTTAAGAAATCTGAGCAAGGGTTCTTCAGGTATCTGGGTATACTAATGGCCAGTTAATGAAATATTCCCATTATGATATTTAGAATTGACACAAGTTTTATCAGGGCAGTCACTGTACCTGCATGAAGTTGTAGCACTGCTTACTCTTATTTGCTCTTTGGTTTTCATTCTAATTTTATTTGCATGTTTAACACTATTGTCAACTCTTTTGAGTCCCTCATTTTACCTCTTAAATGTTTTTTAAAAATCTGATCACACTTAATCAGGCTTTTAGATTAATAAATCATTTCTATAATTACAAATTACTCATGATAGTTTTTGCATAACAATACTACTCATTGCAAGGATTACCTGCTATAAGTCAGTCAATGTGCTAAATTTACCTGACCTCAATATAGTGTTAATATTTTTCTTTTTATGATACTGGGGATTGAACCCAAGCCTTTGTACTGAGCTACATCCCCAGTCCCTACTCCCTTTTTTCAGTTTGAAATGATCTCACTAAGTTGCTGCATTGTTCAGACTGTATTCAAACTTGTGATCCTCCTGCCTCAGCTTCCCAGTGTACTGAGGTTAAAGCATGCACCACCGTACCCAGTTCTATTTTTAATACCATTAGTTTCTTAAGTTATAAAAGTGGGAGACATTCCATGAAAATTTGCATAAAGTCCTGTAAGATTTTTAGGATTATAAATTTAAAATAATTAGGATATTTTTCAATTTTATCTAACTTTTTCATATAAAATTGTGCTACTTACTACTTGGACTGCTATTATTTGTCTGATAGTAGTTTTCATGTGTCTTAATGATTTATACTTATAATTTCTTTTACTGTCAGGGTAGCTTTAGGATCATTGTTTAGTTATTTCTACTATTTAAATTTAGAATGTTGAAATGTAAAGACTACTCACTCTAGTGTATTAGGGAAAATATCCATTTGTCCCTGTTCCTTGCTCTTTTGCTAAGTGTTACTGTCTCTATTTGAATGGAAGATGATCCCTATGGATGAAATAGCAGTCTTTTAAATAATTTAGCAGTTTAATATCCACTAAGGTGAGCTGCTGTACCTGTCCTATTGTTTTCATTGTCATCTTTGTGCATGGCTTGCTTCTTTCTTTGGCTCATGTTTCTGCTCAAATGCCTTCTCATCAGAAAATCCTGCTCTCCTCTCCCTGTACAGAATAGTAGCCATGGTCACTTGTGGGGTCCCTGCACTGCTGATTTCCATCTATTCCACCCACCACTCACAACTACCTGGCAATCTGGCATATAATTTAGTTTGACTTCCTTGTCTTTTTCTGCTAGATTGTGAGTTACTCAAGGGCAAGGGCTTGGTCTTTGATCCACGGCTGTGTTCTTAGTGCTTCGAACAGTGCCTAGATTTTATACGTGTTTAATAAACATTTGCTGAGTGAAGTAAGCACTTGGTTCATAAATAATCTAAGTGGCATGATAAGCTTTAACTTTTACCTTTCCCTGAAAAGATGTTAGTACATTCAAAATATTATTTAAAACAGTAGTTACTGAGACTTCCAGGAAGATGGCAGAACAGTGAGCAGCAGAGTAAACAGCCTGTCTGAGAGATATGTGCATTCTAGGGGCCATCTCGAAGGTTCCCTGTGAGTAACCAGCTCAGTCTGGAGGCGGCAGACAGCGCCACCCTGATGCCTACTCCAGGGGCAGTAGTGGAGGATCCCCACTAGTGACCAGCCCAGGTCCGCAGGTGGCGGCCAGCCCTGCCCCCATGCACATTCTAGCAGCCGTTGCAGAGGTTGCCTGTGGGGAGCCAGCTTGGTCTGGAGGCAGCTACCCTGTGCATGCTCCAGGGGCAGTAGTGGAGGATCCCCACTGGTGACCAGCCCAGGTCTGCAGGCGGTGGCCAGCCCTGCCCCCACACGCACTCTACCAGCCATCAGGGAGCCAACACAGGCTGGGAAAAGCAACAGACAGCCCTGCACCAGCACACCCAATGGCCACCATCAGATACCTGTAGCCAGCACTGTCTAGGAGAACCACTGTCACTTCAGAGAAATTGTAGCCAATGTGGGAAGTTCCTGGAATCCTAGTACCCACTTGTCCAGAAGAACCCAGGAATATGTCAAGATGAAGAAGCAAAAGACAGTCTCTGGCTTCCAATCCAAGCAGAGCAAGTCCAGGAGATGCAAACACAGAAGAGATCGGGAGTCACACACCTGAAGTTTCTGAAGTGATGGCAACTGAAGTAAAAAGACAACTTCATGAAGCTACAAAAGAAATTAGAACAGAAATACTAACTCAGGTAAAAGAAGCAATGAAAAACAAAAGAATTGCTAAACATCTCTAAAGAAGACATAGATTAAACAAAAATGGAGGAGCATAGGAAAATGAGGGAACCATGAATGAACATTACAAAAAAGATTTAGAATACATGAAACATGTTCAGAGAGATATCCAGGAAATTAAAAACTGCATTGAAAGCTGGCAAAACCACTTGAAAGAAACTGAAGATAGACTTCCAGATCTTGAAGACAGGTTTGCAGCTTGTGATTGCTAAAGGAAAGATCTCTTAAAAATAACAAGGAACCTGGAAGTAACAGTTCAGTGGCTATAAGACAACCCAGAGAAACAACTTTGGGGGGGGTTACCAGGGATCAAACTCATGACCTCATGCTTGTCAGGCAGGAGCTTGTGCCACTGAGCTAAATCCCAAGCCCCAAAACATAACTTAAAAATAAAAGGTGTGAGTGAAAAAGCAGGGGTCAACACAAAGGACATTAAAAGTCTATTTACAGAAATAATATCAGAAAACTTCCCAAGCATGGGAAAAGGAAGTGACATTCAGAAAAGTGAAGCATATAGAACTCCAGCTAGCCATAACCAAAATAAATTGATACCCAGACATATAATAATCAAGATCCCAGAAATTCAACAGAACAGAATATTAAAAGCTGTTAGAGAAAAGAAACAAAACCCATCAGAATCATGACAGACTTCTTAACACAAACCATCAAGTCAAGAAGAGCTTGGAGTGAAGTATTTCAAGTCCTGAAAGAAAATAACTTCCAACCCAGACTGATGTACCCTGCAAAGCTATCTTTCAAAATTAATGGAGAAACAAGATGCTTGCATGACAAAGAACAGCTGAAGGAATTCATGACCCCAAAACCAACCTTACAAAGAATACTGAAGGACATTCTAGAGAGAGATAAAAAAAGACCACAACTCCAGAAACAGTGGCAGAGGGATATTGCCGAGTGGGGCAGACAATTGAATGGAGAAGAAAAGTAGGCAGCCAGCAGCAGGAAAATAGCATGGCAGAGACAAGGCAGTGCATGTTGGCCATAACCCTTAATGTAGATGGCCTCAATTCACCAATGAAAAGAGACACAGGCAGAGTGGATCAGGAGACAGCGTCCATTAATGTGCTTTATACAAGAAACATTTAACTTGAAAAGGGGTTCATAGACTGAAAGTCAAAGGAGAGAGAACAATGCTGTATGTGACAGGGAACCAGAAAGAAGTTGGGGTAGCTTGCCCATTAGCTGCAGAGTGGACCAGAAAGACATGGCATTTTTATCTAATGGAAAGCTACTCAGCTGAAAAGAAAGATAACCTCGAGGCTTTTGTAGGTAAATGGGTACAACCTGAGATCATGCTCATGGATGAAATGATTCAGAGTCACATGGGTGAACATCATGTTGCCTCCCTAGTATGAAAAACTGAAGGAGTTAGTGCGAGCCAAAATGCACAGTATGTATTGTGAAAGTGAAATGGGAGGAAATGTCTAAAAAGGGAAAGTAGTGGTCATTGTTAATCTATTATTGTGATTTGAATCTCTTGTAGTTTTCATTGTTCTGTTTAGTTTTTACTCTGTTCCAGTTTGTCTGATTTTATTGTATTTGATGGCATGGATAGTTATTTCAAAGGTAACAAAATACATTATGGTAGACATTATTGATTTCCTATTACCTTGTTTTGAAGCCCTGTATTGCTTTTATTGTTTTGAGTGATTTTATTCTATTTTGATTTGTTTGATTGTATTATGTCTGATGATATAGGCAACTACTTAGAAGATAACAAAAGGCATTTTGGTGACCACTGTTGTTTTACTATTGTTTTGAAGTCCTGTATTGCTTCCATTGTTTTATTTTTATTGGTTTTATTCTGTACTCTTTTGTTTGATTGTATTATGCCTGATGGTAAGGGTAGTTATTTTGAAGATAACAAGAGGTATTATTGTAGCCATTATTGATTTCCTTTTATCTTTTTTTGAAGTCATATACCATGTTCATTGTTTTGATTGACTCTGTTCTGTTTTATTTCATTTGGTTTTATTCTCTTCAAAATAAAAAAAAATTAAAAAATAAAACAGTACTTGCTAAGGCTACCACATACACTATGGGAGTCATGACTGATAACATTGTCACAGGAAACATCTTACTGATGGAGATGGAGACTACCTCCATCTCTGTTAATTGCAGAATTAATCTGCTAGTGAAAAGTTTCATTAAGTGGTACAACTCTGGATCCCAAGAAGAAGGATGTAGCCAGCACCAATGTATCCTGAGCACACTATCCAATGTAAGTTTTTGACAAGCAAAACTTTGCTGTTGTATGATATGAATCTCAGGGAAAGGAAAACTGAAAAAATTTACAAAGAAATAGAATGTAACATTGCAGGAGCACATGAAAAAATTACATACAAAAAATGGAATACAAAAAGCAAATTCTCCAAGCAAAATAAATACGAAAACCTTGCCAAGAATATGATGCTTTGGCAAAGGTGACGCAGCATCCAGCCAGGCATGAGAGTTTAAATAAACTAGGGGCTCTGGGAAAAAAATTAGAGCATCTTTCACATATTAAAGCATGAAAGATAATTGAGATGGAAACAGTTTCCTGGTCTTCTTAGCATCATCCATAAATTTAGCAAACATTGAAAAATGACAAAAAAGCTCTTGTAAGTAGAAACTCAAGAAACAAGCATAGAAATAGATCCTAGGCCATCACAGGTTAATCACTCACCATTCCCAAGAATATTGAAAGAGCTGCATGATCTTAATGTACTTAGGATTTGTTGTGCTCTTGAGATATTTAGTTTTGGCAGAGAATACTTTGCTTTCAAACATTAATGCTCATTTCACTCATTTCTTCACACAAAGGAAAATGACTTCTGTGTATATTTGTTTTTATTACAACACATTTTTCTTAAAACAGTCAAATATGTATAATAAAATGTATTCCAAGCTGGATGTTTGTGCTCTTTAGTAGTCTAGGTAGTTAAATGGTAACGTCAATTGCTTTATAAAATGAGTTGAAGATTGTGAGGTGGCATTTTTAAGATACACATGAGAAAATTAGTCATTTTTTTGAAATTATCAGTTTTGAAAATAAAATCCATGAGTAGGTTTCAGGGGGGCTACAAACCTGTAGAATTATGTGCAAAATGTTTGTGATGGGGAAAGTTTCCATGACACTAAGGATCACTAGTATAAGAGGTAATTACAAGATGCAAAGTGAAACCATGTGCATTGCTCTCGCTTGCGCATGCATTCTCTCTCTCTGTCTCTGTTTCTGTCCCCGTCCCCCTCTCCCCCTCTTCCCTTTTGGTACTTGAGGGATGTGACTGTTAAGTGGCTTGTTGTGTTTTCTTTCTATATTTCTAAAGAAAAAATATATTAATAAAATGAGTTGTTAAGACTACCTTTCATAAAAGATGTTATAATGATTGTGAAAATTAAGCTAAGACTGAATCACTTGTAATTTTCTAAGTATTGAATTACATCTACAGTACTACTTATCCATTTATTTTAGTTCAGAGACATGACACTACGCATGAATCATACCTTTACTGGGGTACATTTCCATAATTTTATTAAGAATTTTTATCTTTAAAAATGAAAGTTTAAAATTACATCAGTAGTAGTCACATTAATGATGTCAAAATATCTTTTTTAAAAAAGTAGTTGCTAAGTCTGACTGTATCAAAATCACTTACGGACTTCATAAGCTGTAGATTTTCCTTGACTGTGTAGAGCATGTTCTAACAGTGAGTTAGTAGCGGTTTGGGGTAGGGTTTTTGGTGCAGGACTCAAGCTCAATCCTGAGTCTCCAACATAGCAATCTATGACAATAAGCAAAAAGCCTTCATCCTAAGTTGACCTGTACTGCCATATCTTACAGGTACATGGGTGAGGAGCAGGACATAATGTCTGCACACTAGAAAATGGCTTGCGACCTCATCACATTACTATTAAACAAGGACAATGAAAGGAGAACTCAGTGAGGACACATACTTGAAGAGGAGAAAATAACAGTAGTCCAATTTGATAAATTTCCAGAATTAGGAGTCATGATTCAGTGGAAGGTCTTTGAATTCTTAGATACTGGTCATGTAGAAAACAGAACTTTGTAGCAGATTTGTAGAAGGAGAAAGAGAAAACTTTCTGGGGTGAGGACATTAGTTGGGGTACAGAAAAGTCCACATAAGTGATCCAGTTGTACCATTATAGAGAAGTTATAGTTGAGGAACAAGTTAATTAAAATTATTGCTGGTCACCCAGGGCAAACTTGGTCCCTAGCTCTCACGTGCCTACACGGGTAACTAATCACTGCATGCTTTCTCCCCAACACTGCTCACTCTAGCATCATGAAAGCCTTGTCAGTATAAGTCAGAGACTAACAAGCTTTCCAGTAAACAGACAAATGGTAAATGTTTCAGATTTTTTGTACTATATAGCCTCTCTGGCAACTCCTCAACTCTGCCACATAAGCCAGAACACATGGCTGGTCCCAAAAAAAAACTTTCTTCACAAAAACAGGCCAGATTTGACCCATGAGTATAGTGTGCCAACCACAAAACCCACCCTGATGATTTTAAAAAGTATTTAGAAGTTAAAATCACTGATTGAATTGAAAATTTTAAGAAAACAGTTAAAAAATGATATGATTTTACTCTTTGGATTTGTTTTAGCTACCTTAAAATATATTTTATGTCACCAGGTGTGGTGGACACCTGCAATCCTTGTATTCTGGAGGCTGAGGCAGGAGGATTGCTGTGAATTTGAGGCCAGCTTGGACTACATAGTGAGTTCAAGGTCAGCCTACACTGCATAGCAAGATGTTGTCTCAAAAAAAAAAAAACATATATATATATATAACATAAATATATATTGCATATATTTTATATATTATATATTTTTATGTCATTGTGTTTTAATATCTGAATCATGTTTTTTTTGTTTATATGTTTGTGGAGAGGAGATTGATACAAGTACAGTCTGCACAATCATAAATGACCCTGAATACATGTAGTCTTACATGTGTGTACACAGAGCATTGATAGTTGTCAACGATATACATCAGGGAACATATATATATGTTCAGTAATATTTGTGAAGTTTATATTTAACTGAGTCAACTTTGCAAGTGAACTTAAAAGCAGCTCAAAGAAATTTAAAATATTAGAAATTAATGATGAATTTTAAAACTACCGAAAACCATACTTTAATTTTTTAAATTTTATTTATTTATTTTTTTGTTGGTACCGGGGATCAAACTCATAACCTCGCGCCTGCCAAGCAGGCACTTAAGCCACTGAGCCAAACTCCCAACCCTAAAACCATACTTTTAATAACTTCAATTTAAACTTTTATTTTTAAATTAAGATTTTAAAAGTTATTGTTAAGTCCTGAGTCAATTTGAGTCCTTTACTTTGTTTCCTGTGCCTTAATTTGTTTAGTAGAATAGGTTTATAATTCTAGGGCTAGAAATAGAGCCAGTATCTTATATAATAGTTTGTTTTGAGGTACTGGGGATTGAACTCAGGATCTTCCTCATGCTAGGCATGCGCTACATCCCCAGCTCCAACAAACTTGTAATTACTTTTGTACTTCTCCTACATCATGAAAGCAGGTAATTCTTGGAATGCATAGACCAGATGCCAGTTTCACTTATGATGATGGATAATCCTAAACTGTGGTCATTGAATGTCCAATGAATATTGTTTACTGATAGGAAAAGTCAGGTATCTACATACCACTGATTTATTCCCATGACGCTGAAAGGTAGTGAACCTTTTAAGAAATACATCTATGCTAAATCTTATATGTATTATAATTACACATTTGTGAAGCATAATTTTTCTTTAGCTATGAAAATATATTTCCTTCTTTGACCCAAAATATGAGCCTTAATGGTTAAGATCATTTTGCTTCTTATTTTGTATTCTTCAGAGATCTGTATTAAAATGTCCAAGCAGGGGAGATTTAGTGCTGATTTGGGTATTGTTGTGGAAAAAGGTTAATTTTAGCTGTTTCAAGAAGTTTTTGAAAAGTTGTATCTACTATGTACTAGTTTTGAAGGGGAAAGCACTTCAATATGCTAATATTGGTAAAAAATAGTAATTTTTTTAAGCTGGAGCACTGTATGAGTAATCAGATTTGAATTAAACTGAGCCATTTGCTTTTATAAGTCTATGAATAGAGTAGCAGGGAAATCTCAATTTTTAAAATAAAAAAAAAGTTTAAACAAAATAAGTATTTCCAAGCCTATGATTAGATATATGCTATATTTGGAGAAGAAATCATATAAAGCATTAAAGCAGGTTATAATTCTGTTCTTTTTATTCCTGGGTGGTTAAAGCTAATAAGATAACAGATGTTACATTTCTTAAGAACTCCGAGTATCCAAAGGAAAGGGAAGAGTTGATTTTTCTTCTCTAAGTAATTTGCCCAAGTTTTACGAATCTTGAGTCAAGGACAGTCACAAGTATGCTAATCACCCTACCATTTAAGTTGGAGATTATTTGAAAAGCATAGCATTTGTTTAGTTTTTGGGTAGTCCTGTTTGTTTTGTAATGCTAAATTCCAGGTAACCAGTGGCATATGGATGACTGGAGTCTTTTCTTGTTCAGATGAGAGATCTCCTGCTGCCCAGTATGTCGACCTTTTGCTGAACCCAGAGCGGTACACTGGCTACAAGGGGCCCTCCGCATGGAGAGTGTGGAACAGCATCTATGAAGAAAACTGTTTCAAGTAACTGGGGGGATCTGGGAGGTTGAGGGGAGAGGTTTGTTTCTACTGGGACAGGATTATACATCCAACCAGCTTATGTTTGGGTTTTATGCTCTTTTTTTAGGCCTCGTTCTGTTTATCGCCCTTTAAATCCTCTGGCACCCAGCCGAGGTGGGTTTTTCATATATTTTCATGCTTTTAGAGATTGTTTATAAAATGTCTTTGTAACTAAATTCTGTAAGGAAATATTCAGCTGTTTTGTATTTTGCTTAATTTGAGTGATTAGCAAAACTGTAAGATTAGTTCATAGTTAAGTCTTAAGATTTCTATATATGTCTTCTATAATTACTGTCATTTATTGAGTGCCTGGTATGTGCCAGACCCTAATCTAGGAACTTTATGTAGACTATATTAGAAGATGTAAAAAATCCACATATAACAGAAACTTCCTCCAACTCTGAATGCCCAGGCCCTGTCCCAGGCCAGTTAGGTCCAAAACCCTGGGAGAAAGACCCAGGCATCTGTGATTTTTCAATTCTTCAGATGGCTCCAGTGTGCAGCCAAGTTTGAGAACCACTTGGCTCAGAACAGTGCTTCTGAAGCCTCTGTGTGCATGCAGATCACCAACCCTGAGTCCCTAGGGCTTGGCTATGGCCCAGGATCCTAATCAGCTGCAGAGTACAGCAGCAGGGTGCTGATGCAGGCACAGGAAGGAGTTCCTTGGACAGTGCTCTGTGCTGCACTGTCCACGGGAGCAGCCAGTGGCCACATGGGCCACCAGGCTTTGAAATGTGATAGTGTGAACTTGAATTTTTAATTTTATTTAATTTTCATTCATTCAAATGTAAAAACTGAAATAGCATAAAATAGGATAGTGAAGACCTCCTCATTCCTTTTTCAATGAGGAATCAAACCCTAGGAGCCACCCTGTAATTGACTAGTCAGTTCAGTGTTCAGTGTTTTCTTTCTTTTTTTTCTTTTCCAGTCAGATTGTGTTGGTACATTTTAGATATATACAAATACAGCATTGTTTCTCTGGTGTGAGAAACCAAAAGTGTAAATAAGGGCCAAAATGTATAATAGGTATTGTGAAATAGGAAGAAAATGTTCAAATGGGGAGGGGAAAGAGGGAGGGAAAGAGGGAGGGGGTAAGGAAAGAAGGGAAACATTAAAAACAGAATGAGAAAAGAAGGAAAAAATGGAAACAAGTCAATGTTTTCTCTAAACCAGGATTAAATTAAGAAATTGAACTTTCTGATGTTGATGAGTCTCTTTTGGCCTTTCTGAGGACCAAGCAGACTTGGAAGGGTGCTTTTAGATTTTCATTCTGGCAGATATTCTCCAGATTCACTCTGAAACTTCTAGAGAAGGGAATTGGATCATTCAAAAGGGGCACAGCTTCTTATGTTTTGCCTCTTTTACTACTTTTATCTCATAGCTTTTCAATTTTCAACTCAAATGTCTTAGTTACACAAAGTTTTATAAAAGTTAAAGCAATATAAAGTTATAGTTCAAGGCCAGCCTGAACTGCATAGTGAAACCCTGTCTCAAAAAGGAGAAAACAAAAAAAAGTTAAATGGGAAAGCCCCGTCCTGCACCTTTCTGTTCCATAGTACAGCATGTAGAGAAATTCTTCCACACCTCTTCAGTGGTTAATTTTGAAGCAGAAAACGTAATTGTTCACTTAATAAAAACATGAAGATTTGAGAAATCATTTTCATGTTATAGTAATAAGACATGAAACTGCTAGAAAGATAATAAAAGGAAACCACTACATAGAGAAAGTTGGAGGGAGGAGAGAGGAGAAATGAAGGATAAAAAATATAGAACAAGGGGTTGGGAGAGTGCTGGCCCAGCCAGGCAGATGCCAGGAAGCAGTTCTGTAACCTTCCTGAGTGCCACTGTGTGCCACTTAGTGTCACCTCCACTGACCTTCTCAGCTGTTTTACCCGCCATTCTCGAATCAGAGCAGTGAGGCTTCTAAAATTGTTTTTCCAAAAGTTTTTGAGCAATAGCACGTTTTTTCCAAAAGTAAAATGTTCCATTAGAATTCCCCAGAAAAAACTGACCGAGGCAGAGCCACTGTGGAAGCCACAGCCCAGCCTGCTGTCCCCCTGCAGCCCAGTCAGGGTCTCCTGGGTCTCTGTGCCAAAGAGCTGTCATCCTGCAAAGTCCCTAAGAGTGGAACAGTGGTCAGAGAGGTGCGCACATATGATTAAAGGAGCCACGATATATTTTAATTATTGAAGCTAGTGGTCTTTATGAGTATTTTATCTACTGTATTGGGTGATATACTATGTACCCCCAAGTCCTCATATACTTTTGATGGGGCTGAGTCTGGCGCGCAGATTGGCAATGTGAGTGTTGCACCCGCCCAGGGATGGAGCTGACATACAATGTAAATAAGGCAGGTCCTCCTCTTGCTCGCCCCCACGCTTGCTGCTTGCAGCCACCATGAACAGCAGCCCCACCACGCTACGCTGCCTTGGAGCCAGCTAAGTATGGACTGAAACTCACGAGAAACTGTAAGAAATACACTTTCCTTCCCTAATTTTGGGTGTCAGGTATTTTGTTTTGGCAATGAGTAAAAAGTAAGACATCTACTTTCTTAGATTTACAGTGTAGTGTATAAAACTATGTGAAAATCAAATATTCTTTGGCCTGCTTCTAATTAAAAAAGCCTTATTTGCAGATGTTTGCACACTGACCCATGATGTGAATAGTTAAACAGTTCTAATATAAACATTTTCTAAAATCTTTTTATTTTCTCTTTTAGGTGAAGATGATGGTAAGTTGAAATTATTCTGTTTAGCCGAGCATGGTAATGCACACCTGTAATCCCAGGACTCAGGAGGTTGAGGCAGGAGGATAGTTGCAAGTTTACAATCTGGGATACAAAGTGAGCTCAAGGTCAACCTAAACTGCATAGTGAGACCCTGTCTCAAAGAGACAATTAGAAAACATTAAAAATAAAAAGGAGATTATTCTGTTTGTTTGCTTCAAATGTAGAAGAAATGTTTTCAACTCTCAAAATGTGACTTTTCATCTTGATTTGAAAGAAAATATCCTGTTTTTCCAGAAAATAGCTACTAGTAAATGGTGATAAACATAAAATTATTTTTATCATGTTAAGTTATCCTGTGTTTAAAAAAATATGAAGATCATTGATTATTTAATTTAAATGTTCGGTATAGAAACTCAGTTCACATTCCAAGTTCCCCACTTTCTGGTTATTAAAATATACTTGATTGTATTCTCAAGAAATGGAGTAAAGTTAAGGTAGTTCTACCAGATATTTTATAGCTTTATTTTCTTGTGCACTTTGAAATTTATAATTTCAGTTTTCAGTGTAATGCTTAATCTGATGAAGAGCAATTTCTCAATAGCTGGTTACTTTATGTGACTCAATAGCTGTTGTCATAAGGCACCCAAAACCGCCAAAATAATGATTTCAGTTGGCTATTTACTTATCTGTGGTGAGTACTGTGCAGAAGAGGAGATGTATAAGCACAGTGTCTTACCATTGGGAGCTGACAGTGCATAATAGGAGAAATGAGCACTGTACACAAATACTATAACAAATGAAATGCTCTCTATACATACAAACTGTAGGTGGTATAGCTCTTTACAAATGTGACAAATATGTCACCAGTGACATGGGAAAGCTTACTTGAAGAGATGACTTTGGGATTAATTTGAATAAAGGAGCATATGTAGGCTAGTAGAATTTGATAGTACATGCTTATTGGAGGCAAAATAGCATGGGCTGAGCACAGAAAAGTCAAGCATGGTGGGAGACATAAGGAGGTCATGTTAGCAAAAGGAAAGACCAGATAGTGGTTGTTTTTGCCTTTTGCTTTTGCTTTGAAACAAGGTCTCGTTAAGTTTCCCAGGTTTGCCTCAAACTCTCAATCCTCCTGCCTCAGCCTCTTGAATAGCAGGATTGCAGCATGACATCCCATGCCTAGCTGTAGTGTTCACTTAAAATGATGGGCAGAAAGAAAATTATTGACAACTTGGGGCACTACCTGTCAGGTTAGGTAATAATGACCCTTAGTGAGGGTAAGTTGAATGAATGACTGTAGAAAGGTGTTTGTGCTATTTACTGAGTGTCTCAGGAGGCAAAGAAATTCCCACCATGGATTTTAATCCTCTAGACTTCTTACATATCACAGTGTATTGGGTTTTCTGTTATTTTCTTAATTTAAAAAATAGGTAAAGATAAGAATTTAGGACACGCACTAACGATTTAATCCTTACCAATGCCATGTTATTTGTTTTCACTCAGAAGTACTGTATTGGGCCAGGATTAGCTTATTTGCTTGCTCTGGCTTTTTAAAAATTGACAAAAATTATACATATTTATCATGTCAGCATGATGGTTTATAGTGTGTATCCATTGTGGAATAGCTAAATCAAGCTTAGTACTACACATAGTATCTCAGGTACTTACCATTGTTTTTTTGTGGTGAAGACACTTAAAATCTTAGTTTTCAGGAGTCCAATACCTTGTTATTGATGGTGGTCACCATGTTGTACAGTAAGTCTGTACATATTCCTACTAACTGAAGTTTTGTGGCCTTTGACTTCCATCTCTTAAACTCAGGAATAGTTTCTAGAGCATCAGTATACAGATAACACAGACTCCTCTGTGTTCATTCACTTTTCTGAAGAATTATACTGAAAACCAAGGACTTTTAAAATTTCTCCTTGAGGGCCAGGGATTTAGCTCTGTGGCCTAAGCGCCTGCCTGGCAGGTGTGAGGTTGTAAGTTTGATCCCCGGTACAAAAAAAAAAAAATTACTCCTTGAAACTTACATGATTAAGCAAAGATACTTGCATTTAATGACTTAGAAAAAATGGAATAATTAGTAATTTGATCCTGCAATAGTTTTAATTCACTATTTTTCTGGAGTTTAAAAAAAGCACCATGGTTTTATCCTCAAAAACAAATTCAAGATTATTAAACTAGCTTGTCTCCATGCTTTTGAACATTTAAATCTTTAATAAATTTTATGTAATGTTTAGACAGAAATGTCTCAAACACTAATAGTAAAATATGATTTTAAGATCATTCTCTAATGTTATTTAAATTACATGTGGGCTTTATTTTCTAAAATTGAATGCCTGTTTTTCCATTTCATCTTAAACAGTAGACATATCTAGAGATAGTCCTCAATTTGACATAATAAATATTTTACAGTTTCATCATTCTAGTATATAAATGAACATTTGAAATATATATATTTTTTATTTTAAAGAGAATAAAACCAAACAGACAAAACAGAATCTAATCAAAACAGAACAATGAAAGTGATATAGGACTTCAAAACAGGATGATAGGAAATGAACAATGGCTATCATAATGTCTCTTGTTATCTTCAAAATTGCTGCCCATACCATCAGATATAATAAAATCAAAACAGAACATTGAATAAAACAAAACAATGAAATGGAGCAAAACAAAACACAACAATATTGGATTTCAAAAACAAGACAGAAGGAAATCCCCCATATTTGCTATATTGCATATTGTTATCCTCTTAATAGATGCTCAGACTGCTGGCCTTAGACCTGCAAAGTCAATCAAACAATACAAGTTGTTTTGTTACCTCAGCCAGTTGCTTGCTTATGAGGTGGTTTTGTGTGTGCATGTGTGTGTGTGTTTCAGCCTGGGAAAGTTGGCTCATGGGAAGGGCGAATTGGCTTGTTTCTCCTCCCAGACCCAGCATGGCTTCTGCCAACTCATGGGAAAGGTGAATTGGCTCATTTGAAGTATTTTAACCTAGTTTCCCTCCCTCTCTCTCATAGGGGAATCATTCTACACATGGCTAGAAGGTAACTTGTCTGTTTTAAATTTATTGGCTTTTTGTAAAAGAACAAAGCAAAACAAAACCTTTTGTGAGTTTTAGGATTTTATTACCTAGACAACTAATTTTGACAGTTGTTTGAAAGAAAATAACACACATTTAAGTTATTTAGGGAAAACATTATTTGAAAAATCTTGTGGTCAGCTGAAAACTAGTATGTATTATACAGGCCAGATGGTGTCTTTAGCTTTGCCTAACTGGTTTCCACAGCTTGCTTCATTCTGTACGTAGTGCTCATCCAAACTGCTCTTCTGATAACCAGTAAGCAAACCTATCTTTAAAGCAGAGACATTCCCTTCAGAGAGCAGTGTTTTTATATGTAAAATAAGGGAAGATAAATTGAATTCAGAAGGTTCTAAACATGTTTGCCTATGTTAATATAGTCAAGACTTGTCTCACTAAAAGATAAAGTGATATAGATCTTAATATATACTAGATGCTTTGTACTTATTTCTAGTGTTGAAAGTATAAAATGTTATTCATAGAAAACTGAAAGATGTTTTAGGCTTTTAACAACTTATGTTAATAACTGGGTATGTGATACTTATGAAAACTTCCTTTACCAAGTTACTACCGGTTTATAAAACTAAAAGTTAAAATACAGTAGTGGAAAGTAAGCAAGTTGAATAACATAGGAAAATTGATATTTCATGTCCATAACCTTACAATAAACAGTTAAATTAAGTCAATTTTATTTGTTGTTTGGTCATGTTATCTTATGAACATAACTTCTCTTTGTTTTTAATGAACTATGTGTATACATCAGTCATTATTAAAGAAAACGTTGTACACTGTTAAGAGTTACATTTAGAAAATGACTTAAGTAGAAGATGCATAACTTTGTTTAATGATTAAGTTCTACTCTAAAGATACAAACTGTGGAAAATAGCATTTAGCTTTAAAGAGGTCACCAGAAATGCCAAATGTTGATAACAAGGGTAAGAATGCAATTTGGTGTCAATACTGAACTCTAGGTGTATTGTCTCGACCATTTTTCTAGTATCCTATTGTTGTGTGTTCTTGAATGTTGATACATGGTTCCAGGGAGCAGTCCTTTTTATTGCCAGCTGGCTCAGCCATTCCAGAGATTCAATTTTCCTCATCTGGAGCTTGAGAGTGACAAAAGCAATCTTACTAACCTAAAATATTAGCATAGATGATCCCTGTAAAAAAAATTTTTGAAAACCCCTGGATAATGTACAAATGCCAGATATACTGCCACTGTACATCAAGCCCTTTGTTGTTGTTGGTTTTGTTTTTGTTTTTGTTTTTTTTGGCACCGGGGATTGAACTCGCAACCTCACGCCTGCCTGACAGGCGCGTAAGCTGCTGAGCCAAACTCCCAGCCCTGGTTTTTTGAGGCAGGGTTCCATTGTGTAGCTCAGGCCAGCCTTGTGCTCACGTTGTAGCCCAAGTGGGCCTCGAACTCACAACGCTCCTCCTACCTCAGCCTCCCGAGTGCTGGGATTAAAGGTGTGTACCACCACGCCCGGCCATCAAGTCCTTTGATAAGAGAGAGAAACATAGCCATATTCCATAATTCCATTGCTGAAAATTAATTTGAATGAAATTGAATCTAGAAAAGGAAGAGAACCACTTCCTGAATTGGGCAGTTGAATTTGCTCTGTACAGTTAAAACTAGAAGTTGGTGAGTTTTGCCTTTATAATTGCCCTTGGCAGATGTTACCTCAGAGCAAGACTGAGAGGTCTTATGCCTGCCCCCATAGTCAGACACACCACTGCCTGGCAATAGGCAGGAGAAAGCCTCTCCAGCAGTATCAGTATCCTGGTAAAGCACGGTGTGTCTTATTGGTGCCCTCATTACCATTTTGCTTGCTGTTACTCCTTTTCCCAGCTCATCAAAGTACATTTCTGTCCCACCTTTCCTCACTTATCACCTATACCACTTTACAAGGTATATCTCACAGTTTTCCAGGTCCTGTATTTTAGACATAGGGATTTTCATGATCTGTCATTTGTCTGTTCTTGTCTAGCCTTCAGCCATTTTGTTGAATGTAAGCACTGATAGAGAAACAGGTTGGAAAGAATAGAACGTGAATTTCAAATTTATCTTTTGCTACTTGATAACAGATTTGATGAAATTTTTATTGGAGAATTAATCCTTAATTCTTTATTGAATCTATCCGTATTGTTTGTATCCCTTATTATCTATGAGTATTTAAAATTGGCCATAGACTTCTAGGAGGAAGATACAAAATAGAATTTGTCTACTTTTTGGTTTCTAACCATAAAAATTTGAGTAGTCTAGCAATAATTCTGAATTGGAGAATAAGATCTCAAAAAAGTATTTTTTTCCAGTTAGATGCTGCTTGCTGCAGAACCATTTATGCTAAGACACTAAGGGTAAATTGATATTTGAAAGAGCTTGACAAGTGCAAAGTATACCACATATATATCCTTACATTAAGAAAATTTTCCCAGAGAATAGATGAGATGATACCTTCTACTGTTAAAACTCATTTTCCTCCACAGGGAGGATATTAAAATACACACACCCCTGTTGGGCGATGAAGAAGGGAGAAAGCTAATTGTTCTACATCCAGTGGATTCTTAAAAGTTTTCCATATCTTTACTTTTAAAATTTTTATAGTCTAAAAAAATTTTTTTCTTGTAAAATGTTGACAACATAAAATTTACCATTTTAACCTTTTGTTGTTTGGTGTAGGGGGATCAAACTGAGGGCTCTGTACATGCTAACCACATGTGCTACCACTGAGCTACACCCCCAGTCCCATCTTACTCATTTTTAAGTTTACTGGTTAAGTAATGTAGCTTAATCAGTAAACTTAAAAATATCTAACTTTAAGTACATTTACACTTTATACCACTTTTTGGTGTTTTGTTTGGATTTTGTTTTTGTTTTTTGAGACAGGATCTTGCTGTGTATTTCAAGCCGTGCCTGAACTCACTATGTAGTGTAGGCTGGCCTTGAACTTGTGGCAGTCCTCCTGCCTCAGCCTCCTGAGTGCTAGTGTGAGCAGCCACAACCAGCCACTCCATTTAAAATGGAGGTGAGGGTAGGATAGGATTGTGGGATTATCTTGATCTCCATCATAAATGTTAAATAAAAGCCTGTGTGGGTTAAGAAGTCTACATAAAATAATTTTCCATCCTATTCCTGAACTCCACATGATATAGCTCTGCTTACATGGTAAATAGTCAATAACTTTTGTATTATTTGAAATTCCTGGATGTCTGCTTTCAGAGTTTTATCTCCTTATAAACAGAACATACAGTTAGAATTAGCCAATTAGAGGGCAAAATGTTAATAGGACTCACCATCCCTCTTGTCCACTACGAAGTAGATTCAAAGACAGACGTGCAGCTAGGGGCTTAGCTCAGTTGCACAAGCACCTCCCTAGCAAGCGTGAAGTCGTGAGTTTGGTCTCTGGTACCAAAAAAAAAAATCAATCAGACAGACGTGCAAATAGAGGCACAGGGAGAAACCGCTACTGTTTGGTCAAGGCAGTAACTTTATAGCATGGAAAGCTTGTGCTGTCATCTCCTGGGCAACATGGGAACTTACTGGCAGTGTCCACAGTGTTTGAACTGCAGAAACCCAGACTATTAATGTCTTTTTTTAAAATTTGATTTTAAAGGGAATACAACAGAACAATAAAATAAATCAAAACAGTAATAAGACAGTAGGAAATCTACAATAGTTACTATATTACATATTGTTGTCCTCTAAATAGTTGCTCAGACTACCAGCTATAGGCCTGCAAAGTCAATCAAGCAGTACAGTTCCTCTCAATCAGCTGGTTGCTCAGGGTTGGGAGGAGGGGTGCTGTTCTTCTGTCCCCAGCCCACATGCTGGCTGGTTTACAGATAGGGGCTTAGCCTCCTTCCTGGTTTTCCCCAGGCCACACTCCTGACCATTATGTCTTTTCTGCATTAAGTTCTCATCAAATGCAACTCCATTCTGAAGGCAGATTCTTTGTCTTCTAGTGAGATCATCTTGATCTAGTTGTTTATATATTATTATTTCATTTATTTTTAATGTCCTTGAATCTTAATTTGAAAATAAGCCTGTGTAGTGAATATCCTTGATTCAATATTTTTGTTATCTAAACATGCATGATTTCTTTTTCAATACTTTTCTGAACAGGTTTGTGTCTGGAGAAGAGAGTCTTCTATAAACTTATATCAGGACTTCATGCCAGTATCAATTTACATCTGTGTGCAAATTATCTTATGGAAGGTAATCAGATTTTAAGCAGAGATTTTGCCAGTTTCATTGTAAAGATTAATTGGGAGCAGAATGTGTGTTCTCTAGAGCAAAGTCCTCTTTATTGAAAGAATGTAATGTATTTCTCTCTCTCTCTCTCCCTTTTGTTTTTTAGAAACCTGGGGTAAACCTAGTTGGGGACCTAATATCAAAGAATTTAAACGCCGCTTTGACCCTGTAGAAACCAAGGGAGAAGGTCCTAGAAGACTTAAGAATCTATACTTTTTATACTTGATTGAGCTGCGAGCATTGTCAAAGGTGGCCCCCTATTTTGAACGATCCATTGTCGATCTTTACACTGGAAACATAGAAGAAGATGCTGACACCAAAACCCTTCTATTGAGTATCTTTCAAGACACAAAGTAAGAACTGACTGTCAGTGTTCTGAGATATCCTGACACTGTGTTCAGATAATGTGATACTTGACATACAACCAAAACTGAGTCCTAGGTGTTAGAAAAGGGAAGAAGTAGAACTGAGAAGGCAAATGTCAGTAGAACAATAGCATTTTAATTATTTCGAAGGTTTTGTTTGTTTGTTTTTGGTACCAGGGCTCAAACTCAGGACCTCAAGCCTGCCAGGCAGGCACTGTGCCACTGAGCTATATCCCCAGCCCATTAATTATTTCTAAACATGTGAACTAAAAAGAATCTATAAAGCTTTGTTAAAGACACCTTTACACTTGAAAATAGGCTGTATTTTAAAATACGATTTGTGATTTTGTGTTCTATCAACTTTAAGGTTCTTTCTACCAATTTTGTATTACTCCAATTGCTATTTAAATCTAAGTGGTATCAAAAGTATGTTAGCATTAAGATGGATACATGCAGGAGTATTAGCCTTATTTTCCAGGATAGAACTTTTAAAAAAATGATTAGTCGCTAAAACTCAAGTTCAGTGGATGTTAATATGAGCATGGAGGAAAGTTAGATTAAAAGGAGCTAAAAGTAAATTAAGTTTTAAAAATTTTTTGAGAGTATGCATGTTTTCCACATAAATTGCTTTTCATTTTTAAGATTATTTTATAGTTTCCTTCAAACGTAATAATCTTATTAAATTGTACAGCAATTTGTAGCATAGTCTTTTATTAGTTTTTATGTGAACTATTACTGTCCTACAAGTAAATAATGAATCTTAAGTATAGGACTAGAAAATTCTTCATAAGCTCTAATACAAGCCACCTGAATTTTTCATCTGTAACTTATTATGATACTGTCATTTCACCAGGTCCTTCCCCATGCACTTTGATGAGAAATCCATGTTTGCAGGTGACAAAAAGGGGGCCAAATCATTAAAGGTAAAAAACATTCTTGATTGAGCGATAGGGTGGGGTGCTGTTTACTGTTTATATTTTAATTGTATTTAAACTCTTTTCTTTCCCACTTCTACAACTTTTTGAACTTAGATTGACCAGATTTTGCTATAAATGGTGATTCTCAATTTGATTGAGCACCTGTGACAAACAGAGTAGTAGCAAGGAATGATTTAAAACTTAATCATTGTTCTGGGGCCAGTATTCTCATTTTGATGCACACAAAGCAAATCCTAAAAGTAAATGGAACATAAAAAAGATATATTTCCCATTAATTTTATGTAGATATCAAATGGAAGCAGCAGTTAAATTCCTTAAAAGTAAAGACCACATATTGTTTACTTTTGGGTCCATCATAAGATGCTTTGCATCCAGTAGCCCACCCAATAAAAAGTTGGGAGTTAATATGCAGAATGAATTTGTGTAAGTTTCTATTGTCAGTTGTTTTAGTGTGACATGTTTTGCTATATAAATTCAAATTATTTTTCTTTACTTTTGAAAAGCAGCTCATTCATTAATAAATTTAATTCTTACAGATTAAATAGAACTTACTTTTAAAAGCCTAATTAAGCCAAACTGGGCATGATCCTGCATGCCTATAATCCCAGTACTTGAGAGGCTGAGGCAGATCGCCATGAGTTCAAGGCCAGCCTGCACTGCATAGTGTGAACCTGTCTTAAAACAAAACAAAATAAAAGCCTAATTAGTCTGAAAATATTTTCTGCCTGCTAGGAGGAATTCCGGTTACATTTCAAGAATATTTCCCATATTATGGACTGTGTTGGATGTGACAAATGCAGATTATGGGGGAAATTACAGGTATGTATGGTTTTTTTTCTCAAACTATTACTAACCTTACATTTTTCCACTGAGTCACTGCAAGTATTTATTTAAATATCCTCGTTCACTGAATTTGAGTTTACCAGCAAGCAGATACAAAGTGTGATTTTTCTGTTTTATTGATGAAAAACAGTTTAACTCTGTTGTGTGTACACATGCAAGGATGTTTTTCTGTTACTCTATTTCTTGTATCTCGTGTCTGTGGTACAATCTCAAATTCATTTCTGAAGCTGATGTATGAATAAAGAATTTTATGTATTTAAAAGGTAAAATTATAAAAATTGAATTTGTCTTGATAGTTAAAAGAAGCCACTAAGTCACAAGAACAAAAACTCTACAGAGAAAAATCATTAACCTGAATACTCAGTCCAAAAGAATTGTTTGATGTTTTTTAATCTTGTTTCTGTGCAAAGATGATAGTAAGAGAAAATCAAGAGACAGAATTAAGTGTGATGGCATGTGATTATAATCTCAGCACTTAAAAGGCTGAAGCAGGAGGATCACAAGGCCAACCTGGGCTACATGAGTTTGAGGTCAGCCTGAACTGTATAGCAGGACTGAGTCTCAAAAAAGAATGATTTCAGTACATGCTACATTGAAATTCAAGGGGTTTTTTTCCCTCTAATATTAATAATTGAGAAATTTAAGTGTAGTTATCACTGGTAATCTGGGTTTTAAATTACTAGGGCCAGGGCTGGGAGTTTGGCTCAATGGCTTAAGCACCTGCTTGGCAGGTGCGAGGCTGTGAATTCAATCCCCGGTACCAAAAAAAAAAAAAAAAAAAAAAAAATTACTAGGGAAAAAAAAAAAGCAAAAACTCAGAAAAGAAAAAACTTTCAAGTTGACAAATCAAATGTTACTGTAATATTTTCAAAGTTTAGAACAAAGATTCTAGTAATTTGAAATAGAGCATGTCCAACAACAACAGGACTATTCGGGTTTCCTTAACAGTTTAGCTAAATTTATTACATGTAAACCTTGGAGTAGAAATTATATTGTGCATATAGTTTTAACATTTTGGCCAGGCGTGGTGGCACACACCCATAATTCCAGCACTCAGGAGGCTGAGACAGGAGGATTGCCATGAGTTTGAAGCCAGCCTGAACTGCAAAGTTGTCTCCAAAAAAAATTTTTTTTGGTGAAAAGTTCAGTTCATGTGAGTTTCCTGATGGTCATCAGGGTGGTTGTGTAGTCCTTTAAATCTTTATTGCAGTTGTTATATGAAGTTATTTGTATGTGTTTTTTGGTTTTGTTTTTTTAAGACTCAGGGTTTAGGAACTGCCTTGAAGATACTATTCTCTGAAAAAGAAATCCAAAAGCTTCCAGAGAACAGTCCTTCAAAAGGCTTTCAACTCACACGGCAGGAAATAGTGGCCCTTTTAAATGCTTTTGGAAGGTAAGAACCATTTCTGCAGCAAAGCAGTAAAGACTTAATTCCCTTGCAGGTATCCGTAGTGCAGAAGTCACCTTATCTTCTGCTCTGGTTTTGTTTGTTGACAGAATGATACAATTGTGTTATACCTGTTCTCGCTTTGCCTAGAATAGCTTCAAGGCTGACAAGTCAGTTTTTCTATAGGTCATAGGAAAAAGTGTTTCTGAATAGTTGCCAGTATTTTCAGTCTGTCTGCCTCTGAATTTTGTGAGGAAAATATTCTCCTAATAATCTTCTCTTTTGGTGGCTCTAACTTGTTCGAGTATACTTACAGGAGTCAAAGGGAACAAGAGAGGAGATTCAACTCTTGTCTGCTTTTATTTCCTAAACTGAGGAGTCTCACGTATTTCTACCCCATTTTTTGTTTATGGGCATAGTTTGCTCGTTTAAACCACGAATGGTTTCAAAAATAATTTGTACCTACAGAGATGCATGCAGTACCAGCTGAGGAATACATAGAACACAACAAGAAGAATCATAGAAAATAATAGTATGCTGTCTTGGAAAAATAGGGCAAAATATCAGAGTTTTTTTTAAATAAGGGACCAAGTGATACAGAAATTTTTGCTTATGTTTTCTTAGTATGCATATGTTCAAAAGACATGCATATGTTCAAAAGACATACTTTAAAATAGATATTATAATTTCCCATCTTAGCAAAAATCATACTCTTGCTTATTTGTATTTAATGATAACCATATAGGTTGAGATTTAAAACACAAAATAGAATGTCCATTGTTAATCTATATTTTATGAAAAATTCAGTCTACCTACTTCTGAGGACTATAGGAAGTTAACATAGGAGAAATGATGAAATTTATTTAAAATGAAATAGAAATGAAGCCAGGCATGGTGGTTCATGCCTGTAATCCCAGCATTTGGGAGACTGAGATAGATTACCGAAAGTTCAAGGCCAGTCTGCCTATACAGTGAGTTAAAGGCCAGCCTGAACTACATAGTGAGACCTTGTTTTAGAAAACAAAAAATGATCAGGCTTGGTGGCACACACCTGTAATCCCAGCATTCAGGACGCTGAGGCAGAAGAATCAATTGAGTTTGAACCAGCCTGTGCTACAAAGTGAGCTCACAACCAGCCTGAACTGCATAGCGAGACCCTGTCTCAAAGACAAAATAAATTTAAAAATAAGAGAAAACAAAAAACTGAAATGAAAAGGACTTTAATTGAAATGCTCAAGTAAAATAAAAAAAATAATTTTATGTAAGTTTCCCTGGGTCTCATAAATGCTCCCATGTAGTTTTAGTTCTGTATCTAGAACTCATTACCTTTATGGTTCTTTAAGAGTCTTAGAATCCTAACTTGTCATTTACTAGCAATGTGGGCTCCACCAAATCCCTGCTGTTCGTGCCTGCTTCCTTTTTACATAAAGAAGATAAAACCTTCTTAGTGTTAGAATCCACCTACTAGCTGAGTGAGCTTGGGAAAATACTTCATTGATTTGAGCCTCAGTTTTCCTGAACTGTAAAACCAGGGTTAATTTTATGTACTTTGCTGCTTTTCAGTGTTTTTTGAGGTCATATGCACAATAGGCTAGAAAGTTGCATGGCACATCCTAAGCTTTCAATAAATGGTAACATTTCAAGTGTTGATAAAAGAAGCTTAACACTGCATACTATACCTCTTAAATTGTAGGAAAGAGAAATGTATTTTTTAGGTGTCAACCCTCAATTGTACATGAGGAGAGGAGTATGCTAAATGAATATATAAGGTCCAATATAACTAATTTGAGATTATTATGAATTATTCCTGTCTTGGTTTCCAATTTAATCTACTTTCTATTGGCAAGAAGTACTAAGTAGCATCTTTGCCTCTTTTAAACCAAGACCAAATAACCAAACTTCCATGTTTTCTCAATATTTAATAAAAAAAATTAGAGCATTCTCATTTAAAAATGGAATCTTCAGCTGGGCGTGGTGGCACATACCTTTAATCCCAGCACTCGGGAGGCTGAGGTAGGAGAAGTGTTGTGAGTTTGAGGCTGGCTTGGGCTACAACGCGAGTGCAAGGCTGGCCCGAGCTACATAGTGCGACCCTGCCTCAAAAAACCAGGGCCGGGAGTTTGGCTCAGTGGCTTAAGCACCTGCCTGGTAGCGTGAAGTTGTGAGTTCAATCCCCTGGTGCTGCAAAAAAAAAAAAAAAAAGAAAAAGAAAGAAAAATGGAATCTTCAATGTTTAGTGTTGCTTATGTATTTTAGATTTCACTTTTAAATTATAGCTCATGTAACAGTATCAGTAATTTGAAATATGTACACATCATATTAGCTGTATGTACTAACATTACTTTTTTTCCCCTCCTATAGGCTTTCTACAAGTATAAGAGAGTTACAGAATTTTAAAGTCTTACTACAACACAGTAGGTAATGAAGGCTTTTATATGCCTAATTAGAGACATAAAGGGACTATGTGAAGCCTTTTTAGTCTTGGACATTCAACAAACAGACTAATCTTCTAAGACTTCAAGAATTCTGAACTCTTAAAAGAGAAAATTCAAATGCTCACTTGAATATTTATGATCCATAGTAGATTATTAGAGATATTTATAAGTGAAGTATATACTTTTAAAACATGTAAGTTATACTAATTCTTTGTGTTTCTATCTATTGAATATTGTTTCAATTTGGTTTTGTTGTTGTTCTGTCATACTTTTATTTCCACTTGTTGAACGTTAAATGACTATCTGTTCTAATAACACCATGACCATCTATTGTGGAAAGGGAGAATTAGGGGACCATTGTTGCTCAGGGCTGTTATCAGTGGTGACATTTATCAATGATTTAAGGTGTTTTTATCCTTGCCCAGCACTGCAGCTGTCATCTACAGTATGGAGCTGTCAGTGCAGTGAACCGCCCTTTAGGTGGGTGGTTTCAGAGGTTCCTTAAGATTCCCCAGGATTTCAACTTCAATTTATTGGTTTTATTTGAGATGTTTAATTGTGGTCGCTGCTTTGTTTTGGGTCTGAAGGACCCGCGGTGGTGAAGGTTGCTAGGTGAGTGCTCTTCCCATGCTTGCTCGGCCAGGCAGATGTGCTGTATGCTACTGGGCTGTGCAAGAGCGTTCTTTACTCAGAACCTGCAGATCACCTTCTTCCAGCTCTGCCTCTCCTTCTCTCCTAATTTTAGACATGTTACTTTAAGAAGAAAAACCCTGCACATTCATATAATTGCTTCTTGATAAAATGAGAATTCTATGAATTTATAATGCCAATGAAAACTAAGTACATAAAATTTGCTATTTTAAAGGAAGCATTTTTAAAGGAGTTAATTTTGAATATAACCTATGCAATCCTCTAGCTCCCCATCTAATTTTCTCTAGTGAGATATTCAGCAGGGAGATGAGGTAGCCATCTACTAAACTTCCTGTCCTCTCCCTCCTTTTTCCATCTTTAGTTCACTTTGTATTGATGGTACTTTGTGTGAACTGGACCAAAGGACAACTCACAGGTCCTAGACTATCACTTTGTAAACCTAGGATTTAAAGTCTTCAAACAATATTTAAAATCTTGAATCTTTTAAAGATGTCAGTAGACATACTAGGACTGATTTGAAAGGTTGCATTAGTCTAGTTTCTGCTTAGACTCAACTCTTTTCTGAAATAAGTGCTCTTAAACCCACATCTTATTCTGCCAAAGTCTGAAATGTATTGACAGTTTTGACATATTTTAAATTGTATTTAGTTTACCCCTTTTAAAAATATTTAGCTGTCCTGTGAAGGATATGGTCGGGGGAGTAAGGTCTCACTATTTTCTCACCTAATTATTACTAATTTACAAACTTGGGATTTGGTTGTGGCAGTGGTGTTTGTAGATTAATAGCAGAGGCCAGCTTGATTAGAAC
The DNA here is from genome assembly GCA_004363535.1 of Dasyprocta punctata. Lineage (NCBI taxonomy): Eukaryota > Metazoa > Chordata > Mammalia > Rodentia > Dasyproctidae > Dasyprocta > Dasyprocta punctata. The sequence goes on along the minus strand of RJWM01002255.1, from coordinate 2,668 downwards.
TTTCTCTACTTTTTCTTTGCTTTTTTAGGGTTGCAAGCATTATATGGTGAGGGAAGGTCGAGACCTTAAGGCAAACAGCCTTGAAAGCAATTATCTACTAATTTTGATAGTACATGAATTATTTTTAGTGTTCATTTGGAGTTAAAATGTGAAAAATTTTGTACTTTGTGTACTTTTATTGTAAATTTAAAATATTCCTAGTAGTGTTACTTCACCATTCCTGTAAAGGATATTATTTAAACTCTGTTACTAAAGAAAATCCTTAGTCGTTTCCATTTATTGCATTTTTCTTTATTGTAATTTGCCTTAGGAAAAATAGTGTATTACAGTGTGTTCTAGGAAATTAGAAGATCTAGTTAGAGTAAGAAGTTTTCTTCAAAGTTTTAATAAATTTTTCACTAAGAAACAAAGGAAGTATTCTTAAGTTGAAATTTATCTAACTTTTATTTTACTGTAAATCAGATTGGGGTGGGGCTGTCTACATTGTGTGTGTGTATGTATGTATTTCTAACATTGCGTAAACTGCGGGAGCCTGTGCTTTGTCAGCCCGGTGATGTTTTAGGTCACTGTACCATGGACTGTCTTCCAGTTTATGTGCCCCTTGCTGCGAGGCGATAGTGGAGCAGTTTGCATTGCGAACGTGCCGGCTAGTGAGCACCTCTTGGCGTTTTGTATGTTCTCACCTACTTTAAAATCCAGCATTTCACCATATAACTGACAGAAATGATTGTAACAGCTGAAGAAATAATGAACATGAAGAAAAGGAAACATTCTTTCCTTCAATGGCATGCAATTTTTTTGCAAGTGGAATGTGTAAATTAGACAAGCTGTATATTGGTAAATGTTCAATGTTCCTCTTGTTTTGACTCTTGGGCTATGAGGAAAATCAGAATAGTAATAGATTTTACTTAAAAATTTATCAAATGTTTTGACATCGAACATTTGAATTAGTTTTGTAGTCTCATGTGTATGAAACACTGTGCCACTTTTCCACTTTGCCTAGGTGCCATTGTATGTAAAAAAGGACAGCTATTTTGGTCTTCATCAGCATTGCCTTCAGCTGGAAACTTGAGCACAGTTCACAGTACCCTTCCCCGCAGTTTGGAAACTGAAGTACCTGAGGAAACCATAGCTGTTCACCAAACGACAGGTTAGGTGCATCAAAGCCCAACACATAAATCCATAGCTCTGTTTTCAGTAACATCTATGGGCACAGCTTTGATTTTTGTGAACAGAATTCCAAGTAATTTGCTGCTGTACCATCAGACTCTAGAAAATGTGAATTAAAGTACATCTTTCTGCAATCTTTTGTCTTGTTTTTCCCATTTTAAGTGTTTCTTTTATGAGATCTTCATCTCTTTATAATATGCATAAAAGGGGAAAGTATTTTTCCAGGTAGCCTGAGGTGGTGGCTCTTCTAATCACAAATGCAAGGTTTGGCAAGCCTTGAATTAAGGACTTTACACGCATCATTTCATCTTCACAAAGCAGTAATAGGTAAGTAAAATTCTGTTTTAGATTTAAGAAAACTGATAGTCACAAATGCTACGTCATGTTAGCCAGAATTTGAAACCAGAATATCTTAACTCCAAAGCCTCTACTCATAAACACAGTCTATGTTATTTCCTAAGTTGGTCTATTACCATTCAACTGAAAGTAGAAACTTTTAGCATCTTTTGATTTGTAGCAATTTAAAATATGCTTATTTTGATTTTTTTAATATAGGTAGTACATTGACATGGGTGTAGAAAACCAAGTTATACAGTAAATGTATTCATGGCCCAACTTCCTGCTCTGTACCCTCACTATACATAACCTTTGTTCTTGGTTTCTTATGTTTCTTACCAGTTTTCTCTCTGAACTGATGTTTGAAGACAATGAAGGATGAAGTAGACACAGAACTGGGCGACATGTAGAGAGTAGTTTATTAAAGAGATGCTCCCATTAACTGAAGGGAGGATCCCAGGTGGCACCTAATTTATGGGATTTTTATATTTTGTTGGTCTGTTTTGGTGGACGTGAGAAAATGAAACAACTGGAAATTTTTAGCTAGGCCTCTCATTTCAGGACAGACTTCCCCTGTCCTCTAGCTTCCCAGGGCACACTTCAGGGAGCTGCTTCCCCTTGTGTTCCAATTATGCCAGGGCTTAGCTTATTTGACCCAAGTGTCTGTCCTCTGTGCCCACTGTTTCTCTATCTCCTGTTCTCACATCCATACTTTTTAAGGCATATACAAATGTTTTATTTTTGTTTTCTTCAAAGTGACATCACATACATACTATTTTGCTTTTTTCTACACATCACTAGATAATTTTGTTACTTTCTCAGTGGATACTTGGTATTATATGGATATGCCATCTTTTAACCAGTCCCACTAATGGGCATTTGTTTCTAGACCATGTAGATGTCATTTCATATTTGCAAATTTACCCTGCATAAGAAATACCCACAAAGGGAATTCTGAGGTCAAAGACCATGTGCCTTTGTAACTCTGAAGGACACTAACTGGTACGCTGTCCTTCTTGGGAGAACAGTAGCAATTCACAAGCCATCTAAAATTGATGGCTATATTTGCCTACCCACAACCTCATTGTCAGAAACATCATTATAATGTTGGACTTGGGCCATTCTGATAGATGGAAAAAAATGACGTGTTTTTAGTTTATAT
>RJWM01002254.1:51111-133438 GCA_004363535.1 Dasyprocta punctata | reverse complement strand
ACATGCAAAAACTTTTTAGTAGGATGAGATCCCAGGTGTTGATTCTGGGAAGTGTTTCCCGTGCAATCTGATTTTTGTTCATGAACTCTCTGCCTACTCCTATGTCATCGAGATTTTTACCTACTCTGTCTTCTAGTAAGTTTAGTGTCTCTGTCTTTATATTCAGATCTTTGATCCATTTTGACTTTATTTTAGTGCATGGTGATAGGCATGGATCTAGTTTTAGTTTACGGCATATAGAAAGCCAGTTTTTCTAGCATCATTTGTTAAAGAGGCTGTCTTTCTTCCAATGTACATGTTTGGCCCCTTTGTCAAAGATGAGGTGGCTAAGTGTGTTTGTAGTTGTGTCTGTATCTTCTAATCTATTCCACTGATCTTCAGGTCTGTTTTGATTCCAGTACCATGCTGATTTTAACACAGTAGCTTTGTAGTATAATTTCAAGTCAGGGATTGTGATACCTCCTGCCTTCCCTTTGTTGCCCAGAATTGCCTTTGCTATTCTGGGTCTTTTCTGGTTCCAGACGAATTTCAGGAATGCTTTCTCTAGCTCTGTGAGGTAGGCAAGTGGTATTTTGATTGGGATTGCATTGAATCTGTATAATAATTTTGGGAGAATTGGCCATAATAGTTTTGGAAGGGTTTTTATCTTTTGTTTGAAATTATTTGACAACTGTTTTGTTTGAAATTATTTGACAACTGTTTTATGATTTCTCAGTTATCATCCCATATCTATAGAAATTTTGTGAAGTAAAAAAAATCCATTTATTCTAACCTATTTTGTAAATTGCTTACAGTATAATATTTTTATAAGTTTTAAGAGACTGATACTGTCTGTCACTGTTACGATTTATATTTCACTTAATAGACATTCTTCCATTTCAATTTTGTAACTGTCTTTTCTTGCTGAATTGACAAGGTTTTGCTTTGGGTCAGGTATATTTTTGTGGGTCCCTGAAAAACTCCCCAGCCCTGGATCTGAGCCAGAGGACAGATGATCTCTGCTTGAGTGTTGTAATAAGAGAGCCCAACTGGGACTGCAGTGAAAATCAGGGCGGAGGCCAACATCACTCTAAACGGAAGGTGGAACGAGAAGGAGAGTTCTGCTCCCTTGAAGGCAGGCGGTTACAGGTGGGGGGACTGGGGTGAGGTTTCAGCTGTGTTTGGGCAGAGGCGCAGGCAGGCACCCACGCCAACGCAGTCTAGCTGCAGGTTCCCCTGGGCCATTTCCGAGGGAGCTGGTGGCCTTCCGGCTAGTAATGTGAGGCAGAAAGAGGGCATCCCGATGGGCCTTTAGGGGCACGGCACACGCCTGGGGTCCTGACGGGCCCTTTGGGAGTTTAGTAAACTGGGACTAGGGCATCACCTGGGTACCCCGTCCCACCCCAGATAGAGAACTGTGTCCTCCCCGGCACAGTCCTGAAGGTGCATCTGCACAGAATTGAGGTCGGGATGGTGTCTTAGGTTACATTCCCCAGAATGTAAGGCCTGAGACAGATCCAGGTGTAGCTAATTTGTTAAGGGCTCATCCCCAGGTGAAGCTGGAAAGAGAGCGAGGGGAGCCTCGGGTGGGTGGGTTTCAGACTCCAGCCTGCAGTGCGGCTCCTGCTGGATCCCCAGACCCCCGCAGGTGAGCGAAGGCTCCTCATAGAATGGGTCCTAACTGAGACGGGGCCTGGGCTTCTGGAGCCTCCGGGCGCTTTTAGCTCTCTGTGGCCACCTGGCCTGCAGTAGCCTAAGGGAAGCGGCTGAGAGAAGCTGTAGAGGTGCGGGCTGCTGGGCGTAGTTACAGGAACCACAGAGCCTGCGTTTAGGTCACGCACATCATGCGCCACGCAGCGGGCGCTTCAGACGGTCTCAGCCTCACCCAGCCAGCCCTGCAAAGGGCACCCTACCGCTGCTTTCCCATCAGATTCTATTGGTACATTTTAGGTCTACACAAAGATCACATCTGTCATAGAGAATTTGTACCTGTACGTGATATAACTTGCTTTTTTCCCCTTCCTGCACCCTATCTTCAGCTCCTCCTCCCCGCCTCATTTGCAAAAGCTTGGATTCCATGTTTTCCTTCTTTTTTCATTTTCTGTTTTGTTTGACTTTTCCCTTCCTTTCCCCCTCCTCTCTCCCTTGTTCCCCTCACCATTTGACCATTTTGTTCTATTTTCCACTATCTATTATACATTTTGGTCCTTATTTACACTTTCAGTTTCTCACACCAGAGAAACAATGTGGTATTTATGCATGTGTGCCTGATGTATTTCACTTAAGAGTATGCTCTCAAGGTACTTTCATTTTCCTAGAAATGTCTCAAGCATATCCTTCTTAATGACAGAGTAGTATTCCATTGTATTAAAAAAACATCTTCTTTATCCATTCCCCAGTAAATGGGTACTTGGGTTGTTTCCAAGATTTAGCTATTATAAACTGTGCTGCTATAAACACGGATATGCATGTATTGCTGTGGTATGATGTTTTTAATTCTCTTGGGAAGATACCCAAGAGGGAAATAGCTGGGTCAAATGGAATTTGACCTAGTGTTTTGAGGAATCTCCACTCAGACTTCCACAGTGGTTGGTGCAGGTGTGTTTGGGGCTACGCCTTTTCATGAGCTTCAGCTTTGCTACTTACATCTGTGGTCTTGAATGAGTCCTTGGGCCTCAGTTTCTTGATCTGTAAAACAGAGGGAAAGTATTGAGATGACAGAGGGGAATTAAGCGAAGTGATAATTACGCTGCACCGCGCAGCGCTCGGCAGGTAGTGAGCGGTCAACGCGTGCCTGCTGCGCGCTCTCCGGTTATCCCAGGAACAGCACCAGAAAACTCACAGGAGGTCTATTGGCCTCCGAAGCCCTCATTTTATCAAATCGTCAACCTTATTGTTTTTACTTTCTGGGTGGAACTCGCTGTAATTGTGCAGGGTTAAACCCCAGGGTGTGGGTCAGCTGTTTTTGAGACCCTGGGGAGCGTGTGGGACGAGTCTGCCTCTCCCCGCCCCTGGCGGTACCGCCTTCCCGGAATCCGGCTACCTGGGGAGGGCGGGGCAGACCCACAGCCTCACAGGAGGCCCGCGGCCCAGGGCAGCATCTCGGGGCAGCAAGATAGTTGCTTCAGGGATAAAGGAAGAGACATTGGGTGACAGTTCTTGAGGGGGTGAGATTTTTCTCAGCTCTCTGCCAGCAGTGCTTGAGTGAAGACGGCCTGGCCGGGCACCAGGGTGGGGGCAGGCAGGAACCCCGCTCCCTGCACCCCTGAACGGTTTCCTATCCCGGGGTTCATCTCCTGCTCCTTTCTCCTTTAAGCTCCAGAATAGTCTGCTCAGAGTTGAGCAGTGTGAGAAGCTGGAATCCCGATCTCCTGTGATGACGGAAAGCCGAGCCCCTGCCGGCTGTTCCCTCACCAAACAGGGCCAGGACCAGGGGAGCCACGAGCTGTCCGTGCATCTGTCCTCTCACCCCGCCCGGCCCGGCTCTATCGGTCCCACCCACTGCATCTCTTCGTGCAGCAGGACGTTGTCCGAGGCCCTTTGACCTCCGCAGACCACCAACTTCTGCTTATGGTGAAACTGGGAGGAAGTCTGACACCTGCAGGTCTGCACAAATCCCCTTCTGGAAGGGACCCGGCTTATGCTCCATGACTTTGCTGGAGACAGAAACCTGTTCCACGTTACCACGAGGCACACAGACGCTCCTGACTCACCACAGGGCCACAGCCCGATGAGCTCATTGTAAACAGAAATTACTAAAGGTCAAAAGTGTTTTGACAGCTGACCTAGAAAACACCCTAGCTGAGCAGCACAGTGCACTGTGGAGGGTCAGCGGGTCCCCGTGGGCTCTCGTGGCTGACCGGGAGCGGCAGCTCGGGCCACTGCCTGGAATCGTACAGCACATTATCGCTAGCTGGGAAAAGATCAAAATTCAAAGTATGGTTTTTACGGAGTGCTTTTGCACCATTATAAAAGTGGAAAAATCATAAACCATTGTAAGTCAGGAGACATCTGTAAAAATGTGATTAGATGTCTTTTTTGAATCTGCCTCCACTGCGATCAGAGATTTATGGTTGGATGCTATCTCAAGTGTTTCTGTTTCTGTTCTGGGAGTAGAAAAAGTGTTATACCATGGATTACAGATAACTCTGTTTGTGTCCCTGCTGAGACATGACAACTGAGTTAGTCCTTGGTAATTTGAGGAAATCACCCCTTTGGCAAAGGGTTCAATGCAGGACAGGTAATATCTGGGTGTTTCTCAGAGATTTCACCAAGAATTGTTTTGTCTACTCCTAAATTTTAAGTCTCACTGGGCATGGTGTTACACACCTCTAATCCCAGCACTCGGGAGGCAGAGACGGGGGATTGCCATGAGTTCAAGGCCAGTGTGGGATACATAAGCAAGTTCAAGGCCAGCCTGTTCTACATAGCAAGACCCTGTCTCAAAAAAATAAAATTTAAGTCTCATTACAACAAAAGTAATCACAGTTTAATTGACCCAGAAAATAAAGGCAATACTAGTTTGAAAAGTTGGCGCTTTCTGGCCCCTTTGCTCGACTGCCCGTGCCTATCACTACAGAATTTTGCAGAAAATTCTTTTTTTGCAGGAATGCATGCCTGATAAACATATCTTTTTTGCCTGAATATAAAATCTTTTCCCCAGTACTGTCCCCCAGAAGGAGTCCCTTGATAAAGTTGAGTCCTTATATCTCATATTACAGGTTCTCTCTTAATTACTTTGAAAATAAAAGTTCTGTTTGTGAAAGATATTCATCAAAACGACCTCACTGTTACTTTTTTTTTTTTTTTTGCGGCACCGGGGATTGAACTCACAACCTCGCGCCTGCCAGGGCAGGCACTTAAGGCACTGAGCCAAACTCCCGACCCTAGTTTTTGAGGCAGGGTCGCACTATGTAGCTCAGGCCGATCTTGGGCTAGCGTTGTAGCCCAAGCCGGCCTCAAACTTCACTGTTACTTTTTAATTCAGGAAAGCACACGAAGATCACCAAGAGGAACTGGCATAAAAGGATTCAAAGTAAGAGAACAGGCCTGGGGGTTTAGCTCAGTGGTCCAAGTGCTTGCTTGGTAAGTACAAGGTTGTGAGTTTGATCCTCACTACTGGGGAAAAAGAAAAAAATATAAAAACCAAAGTAAGAGAACAAAGGTTTGATGTGTGTGTGTGTGTGTGTGTGTGTGTGTGTATGACACTAGATTTTGGTGTAGACAAGTTTGCTAAGGATCATTTTAAAAAGCAAAATGGTAAAAGGTTACATTATTGAAATGATATGCATGCATTTTTAAGGTACTTGGAGAAAAATACGTTAATATGTCAGCTATGGACACTTAGGGCTTGATACTGTTTTCCATGACACCTTCATTATTATACTGTATATCAGACAACCAAATAGAAACCACAGGAAGGAGCTTGGGAAATGTGCTGACAACTCACAAAGGGATCTGCTGCTACTGCCAAGAGGCCCTGATCCCAGGTATAATCGAAGACTTGAATGGAGTCATAAGGTATGTGAAAAAAAAAACCAATTTTCTATATTCCTGCAGTATTCTGCATCATCCTGCTTACGATGGGCCTGATAGGTGGACTTCTACCTAATCAACATCTTTCAAGCTTATTCATTTTAAGCAGTCTCAGATCCTTTCTTTAGCATTTTCTCATTAAGGAATCTGGGGGGGATCACTTTATATTTGAGGCCTCCTTACATTTGGGCCAAACTGCACACAGCCATCCTGTCCTTTTTTTTTTTTTCCCGCGGAACCGGGGATCAAACTCACAACCTTGCGCCTGCCAGACAGGCGCTTAAGTCACTGAGCCAAACTCCCAGCCCTAGTTTTTTTTTTTTTTTTTGCGGCACTGGGGATTGAACTCACAACCTCGCGCCTGCCAGGGCAGGCGCTTAAGGCACTGAGCCAAAGCCCCGGCCCTAGTTTTTTGAGGCAGGGTCGCACTATGTAGTTCAGGCCGGCCTTGCGCTCGCGTTGTAGCCCAAGCCGGCCTCGAACTCACAACGCTCCGCCTACCTCAGCCTCCCGAGTGCTGGGATTAAAGGCGTGCGCCACCACGCCCGGCTTTCAGCCCTAGTTTTTTGAGGCAGGGTCCCACTATGTAGCTCGGGCCGGCCTTGCACTCGCGTTGTAGCCCAAGTGGACCTCGGACTCACAACGCTCCACCTACCTCAGCCTCCCAAGTGCTGGGATTAAAGGCGTGCGCCACCACGCCCGGCCATCCTGTCCTTCTTGATGTGTTCTTTCTTAAGGTGAAGTCTACCCTCGGGTTCATTTCTCCTCCTCTGCAGACAGGGACTTCCCAGAGGGCTGGGCTGCCTTCTCTCCCGTGCTCTCCAAACCAGATTTCTCTCCTGGAGTGTGGGAAAGCGCGTGGGTCTGTCTTCTCGGGATCTCATTCTCCTTACTGCCAGGATGAGGTGTTTAAACAAGCTGCTTTGTAAGGATCCATCTCGGCTTTAATTTTCTCTAAATTTTTGCTTTTGGATTCATATTTTGCTTTGCAAAAAAAGCTCTTGGTACAGGAGATGCAGCACAGTGAGAGCGCACTTACTTGCCTGGCATGTGCAAAACCTGGATTCAGTGGCAAGGACAGACATTTTTAAAAAAGAAAACATAATTTTGGGGGGTGAAAGTGGGGCTGGGACTTAGATGTATTCATGTTGGAGATGGGCGAAAGACAAATCTGTAACTGCTCATGGCACTGTATTACTTGCCAGGCAGGCACTTGTGCTGCTGAGCTAAACCCCTGGCCAGTTAGATGAAAATAAACACCTTTAGAAAATTAAAAACCACAAATACCCATCCCAAGAAAACCTGTCCTGAAGAGAGGCTCCAACCGGAAGAAAACTAGCCTGCCTTCCTGGTGACTGCCCTACCGGCGCAGACTGCAGGGAGAGAAAGATGTGCCTCCTGTACGCCTACTGGTGAGCGGGCTAAGAATCAAGGACATCGCCCCTGCTCCCCCCACCCAAGCAACCTGCTGGTTCCTAGATCCGCTAACTCCATAGCAACTAAGGTACATAAAGCAACTAAATGCTTGTACTGTTTGGTTGATTTTGCAGGCCTGGGACCAGCAGTCTGAGCATCTCTTGGGAAGATGACAGTATGCAAAGTAGCAAATATGGGGGATTCTCTTCTGTCTTGTCTTCAAGGCCCAATATTGTTCTCATTGTTTTGCTTTATTCTGATTAATTTTTGTTTCTTTTTCTTTTTCTTTCCTTTTTTTTTTTTTTTTTTTTTTTTTTTTTTTTTTTTTTTTTTTTTTTTTTTTTTTTTTTTTTTTTTTTTTTTTTTTTTTTTTTTTTTTTTTTTTTTTTTTTTTTTTTTTTTTTTTTTTTTTTTTGCATCATTTCGTATCCTGTTTTTATTGGTTTTATTGTGTTTTGTTTTCGGTTTGATTTTACTATACCTGATGGAATGCCGAACTATTCTGAAAATAACAAGATACAGTGTAGTAGCTATTGTTTTCATAGTATCTTCCTTTGAAGTTGTATACCAGTTCTGCTTTGTTTTGATTGACTTTGTTCTGTTATGTTTTGTTGGATTTTATTATTTTAAAACAAAAACAAAAACAAAAATTTGTCCTGTCCATTCATTCAGCTTTTCACAAGGTCCGTTTTACTGATCACCTGCTTACTAGACTCCGGGCGCTGGGCCCCTCCTGGGGCAGCCCCAGGCCAGCAGGGAAGCGCACTGCGTCTCAGGACAGGGACGGTCCTTCCCTCCAGGTGGCCGTGTGGAGACTGGAGCGTTTGAGTGGGTTTTTAGTGAATACTAATACTTTCCTAGCTAGGCGGGGGTGATTGAGGATGGAAAATAGCCTAGGTTAGAAGATCCAGTAGGTTCTGGAAGCTCACAGCGTGTGGTGCTGGACAGGGGCGCAGGAGACCCCGGGCAGGAAGCAAAGCGGAAATGCAGCGGCGGAACCCCGGTCGGCGGGCTGCACGGAGCGGGCGGCCCATTCTGCCCGGCGGGACCCCTGCAGCCAGGCTCGCGAGGAGGCAGAACCATCCGGGCGCGGAAGGTGACCAGAGCCCTTGGGAAAGGCCCTTCTATCTCCAGCCGCCGGGAGCCAGGTTGCGACAGAGGGCGCTGTCGTGGCCAGGCCAAGCGGGCCTGAGGCCCCCCAGGCACCGCAGGAAGGGGCGCCGCCCACCGCTGCCCGGGTTTCTAGGCAGCGCTCTCGGGAGGGCCGAGCTGGGGCCTCCGGGAAGCTCGGGCCGAGCCACCGCTCTGGGCTAAGTACTGGTCACAGCGGTTGCGGGGCGCAGTGTGAGGGCGCCACGTTCACGGTGGCGACAGGAGAGCAGAGCCAGGAAGGTCTGGGGAGCAGATGCGCCTTCTTCGCGAGCCGGGCCCACGAGCGGTCGAGGTTTCCGCGGGAAGGACTGCGTGCGTGGGAGGCAGGTTACAGCTGCGCTTGTGCTCGGTCCTTGTCAGCCGCATGATCCTGGGCTAATGATTCCGCCTCCCAGAGCCTGAGTCTGCAAAGGATGTAGGTATTCACCCCACCGGCTGCTCCCAGAATACACACGCCATGGAGGGCAGCGTCAGCCCACGTCCGTTACCGCACTGCCGAGGCCTGTGGGCGTGGTGGAAAGCAACTGCTGGCTTGTCGCAAAGGGGAGCAGCCCCTTGCTTAGGGCCCCCCTTGCTCCAGCCCGAGAGCGGCCTCTCCACAGGGGGCTCGGGTTTCCTTTCTCAGGCTCAGATGCTGGCAGGGTAGTGCTGGTGTTTCCAAGTCTAGACTGAACTGGCAAAATCCATACCAACTTTGACCTGCAGTGAAGAGTGGCTTTTTATTCCTTGAATGCTTGTATAGAAATGTTTTCTATTGTCAGAACCTCAGTGCCTTTTTATTTCTTATGTATCAGGTGTTTTGTTTTTGTTTTTTGTTTTTTTCGAGACAGGATCTCCCTGTGTAGTTCAGACTGGTCCTATACTTACTATATGACCCATGCTGGACTTGAACTCAGTGATCCTCCTGCCTCAGCCTTCTGAGGGCCAGAATTACAGGCATGCACCACCATCCCCAGTGGGTTATTCATTTAAAAGCACGGTTTCTCTCATTGAGGCTTGCAAAGTCCATTCCAATGTAATTTGTATTAATTCGTTTAAAAGCTACCACTCACCAGTCAAGCTTTATTTCTGGCTGAAGCCACAGTTGCAAAAACAGTTTCCCACCAGGATACAATCCAGATGTGTACTTACTAGTTGTATTGTGGACCAGTAATTTTACTAAAGTGGGCTTGGTGAGGGGCACGCAGTGCGTCTCATGCAGTGTGTGAATGAACGCAGAGGGCCATGCCGTCTCGGGTGTCTGTCCTGTAAGGACTGCCTCTTGAGCCAGTTAACTAAGAAATCAGTTTTCGTCCTTCATGTTTATTTTTGTGGGGATTCCCACTGTATATCTTACCACGTTATCCAAGTAAGAGTCCAATTTCATATGCATGTACAAATTTGTAAAAAAAAAAAAAAGCATGGAAACGTGTGGGATAGTTCTCCCTAGAAAGTTCAAGCATGATGACAATTCTGGTTATGCTTTCTGTAAAATGATGGAACAGTTCATAAAGAGGTAATGTTAAAGAACAAGGTGGGAACGTCTACAGATCTCTAACAGTGAGTGATCATTTATCTGTGCAAAACCATTAGGGGCTGGGGCTATGGCTCACTGGTAGAATGCTTGCCTAGCATGCATGACAGCCTGGGTTTGATCCCCAGCATTAGGAAAAATATCTTTAGCCCCTGGAAGACAATAACCGTGATTTTAAAATAAATGTTGCCTTTTGAATCTGGAGATAGGTTTAAGCGGTTGAGAAGCCAAGCTGCTTTTGTGCAGTCCCTCTAGGTTGATTAAATTAGCTTGAAAGAGCTGCAACAAGGACTGGACCATCTCCTCTGACTTAGTTACCTGCCCCAGCTCTCCTCTTCTTTCCTCCTTCTGTTCGCTCTAGTAACTTAACCAAAGGATTGGACTTAGTAATAACCGTAATCTTGGAAGCAGTGACTATATCCATCATACAAATTAGAATCAAGACAAGAGGACTATATGCTGAGGTCAGAATGAGCTTGTAAGAACTACAGCCAACATGACTTTAAAATAATGAATACATAGCCCAACCCAAGAAAGTATTTCTAAAACCTCTACTAAAAATTTGAAGGGATTACATTTGCTTTTGGCTGGCTTGTGGATCTGTTGATTTACCACATATTTTAGATGAAATCATCATCAGAAGAGCTAGTTGTTGACTCTATTGGTTATATCTACTCTACTCAGGGATCTCGAGAAACAGCAGTGGGATGATACTTTATGCCTCCCTTTGACCAGGATGAAGACTCCAGCAGTGTAGGCAAATACAGGCCACCAGATGGCGCAGCACCTCTGTGCGTGGTCCCTTGGCAACTCAGCAGGGGGAAAAATACTACCCCTCCCTCCCCGAAAACCCATTTGGTGGTAAGGTGTTGGGATTCCAGAGTCCACGGAACGTGGGAAAAACTGGTAAATGGACCTGCCATCTCTATTCTGTGTTAAGGCAAAGACAGGATTTTTTTTTTCCTGTATTTTTGAGACAGGGTCTCGCTATGCAGTTCAGGCTGGCCTTGAGTTCACTTCATTGCCCAGGCTGGTCTAGAACGCAAAATGATCCTCCTGCCTCAGCCTCCTGAGCGCTGGCGTAAGCTACCACGCCCAGCTCAGTTATATTGGTTTTCTTCTAAATCCTATTAACACTTTAAAAAGCATCAAAACCCTCACACAGCATCTGGTTTACACTAAGACTCTTATTTCGTCAACAACAGTACCTATAAATACCATATCTCAAACATCATGCATAGTGATGGTCAGATGGTGGTGATCACACAAAGAAAATCTTGAACAAGAATTTATTTCTTAAAGTTACTTAAAGGATTAGAACTAATATATAATAAAACAGGATAACATTAGAGTTGTGTCAACATAAAAATGGTAGCCGTGGTTACAATTAGCACATGCAAATCACTGCAAAGGCAAAAATACATACAATACAGTCTTCCAAATGAAGTCTGATGAGGTGGAGGAAACAGCAAGTGAACACGGGAGGATTGCACTTACAGGTGAGTGAGCACAGCTGGGGGATGAAGGCGATCTAGCTAATGCTAATCTCTGCGTGTCGTGCTAGCAAACTGTAGAGTGTATTATTCAACCTACATACACATTAAGATGATAGTTTTCAAAAATTCACCTTTTGTTTCTGACTTTCACATGTCGGCATTAATGTAACAACAGCACTGAAATGTGTAGTTACCAGACAAAGCTTATGTTCAAGGGATAAAATCATCACCATTGGCCTCAAGTACATATTTTCATCACGATCCATCAACTGTATAAATGGGGTAATGAAATCAACCTGCTTGAAGGAGTTACTAACTGAAAAAAATCACTAGAAATATAGGAACAAAGAACAGAAGAGCTCTACCTGAGCTGCCACCCTATATATCTTTAATGCAATGTATACTAGACTATTATATGCATAAACTGGTAGCATATGTGATGGAAAAATAGATTAATTCAAAAGTACTACATTTGGCTTTAGAAAATACACCTGAATTGTTATTAACAGTGAAAAGGAATGGCTGCCAAAAACTAGTAGTCTGAGAGGAATTGGGCTGTACGTTTGCTAGATCTATCCTTAAAATTTGATAATGCCCAATTTGAAGTTAACTCTGAATACCATGCCATTTTATGGCTTCTAATTCTCAGCAAAGTAAAAATAATCTCTTTAAAAAATAGTCTTAACTTGGGTAATATAATCTAACTGGGAATACTGCAACAGAAAGCTATTTCAATAATTTTAAGACAATTTAAGTTTTATGTAGCTTATTACTTTGATATTTTACTCATCTCACCAAAACAAAACTTTTCAAACAGAAATCTTGAGAAGTCTACATAATTGTTATAGTTTTACATTTTATGTCATGGTTTTAACTAAGTATGCAGGAAAAAAAGATATTTTTAAAAACTGTATTTGTCTGGCTTGTATTTATTCCTAGAACTATTTTTGATGTTTTACTTTAAATGAGTTTTGATAAAAGATGTCTTTTAAGTACACATCAACTCCTTGAACTTTTAGCTTCACAAGAAGAGCTAGCTAGGGTTACTGAATGACTCTATGTGGTAAAATCCCTTATCAATAAGACTGAAATTAAAGGAACAGGTAGAAAACAGACACAAATACATATGCTTTTGCATTTTTCTCCCTGCTTCTACTCAAATGTTGGATATGTTCCTGAGTACTGACTGATTCATGCTAAAAAAAGGTTTAACAATTTAGATTTTAATAAAAGAAAGCACAAAGTTCTATAGTTTTCAAATAGTTATTCAGCACTATGCTTTCATGAGAGATGAGGTCAGGATACAAAAGACACCGGTAACTGACAGTCAGATAACAACAGCAACACATGCAACATATGTTGGCTCTTGCTTCCCCCTAATTCTAAAGGGGGAAACTGCATCAAAAGCAGTGAATTAGTTTTGGCCACAAAGAGGCTATGTTCTAATGTGCTAGCACTACTTTAAACCACATTTTTAGACACTAATGATTTAAAGAGTAATAAATCCACTAACTTTATTGACTAATTTTTATGTAAATCAGATTTGTTTCTTCGTATACCTAAAATACAATGTACATGCATCAAAACACATTACTCTAAAACATGCTCTAAGAAAGTAACTGTAGTTAAAACAAGTTTTGTTTTTCCTTTAGGGCAAAAATACACATATTAAGTGCTCAAATACATATTTCCTAAGTGAACTTTTGCACCATAACTATATAACATTTAATATACCTAAAGTGCTCTAAGGCTGGGGGCACTGCTTGCTGTCCCATATTCCCTATGGGTTTCAACATGCAAATTCACTTACACAGGGTCACTTCTTTGTTGAACATTCTCATACCATGAGTTCACATTTTAAAACCGCCCCCAAAACGTACACACATCACACTACATTCTTAACACTATTTGTTATGAAGAAGGTTATAGCTACACACCATTACGTAACTACTTACTTTGAGAAAATGAAATTTTAATAGGTACAAGTTCCTGATGGACATATACACAGCAAGACAAATCCAGTCCTGATCTGGACCAGGCTTTGATGACCTATGTGGACAGTGGCGATGCCATTATCTTGTAGTGTGAGTTTGGGTTTTTCCACCCCTACTTGACCTCTCTGTGCCTTATTTTCCTCACCCACTTCTAATCCTGTCATTTGACAATCTAGTGTTGGTTTTGCCGCAAGCAGGAAATTGGATCTATCAGAAAAAAGCATCTACCATCTCACAAAGATCATATATGTGAAAGAACTCAGGAAAGTATTAGGCATGATGTAAATGCAAGAAAGAATACAAATGATAAAATACAGCAGGATGTCTAATCTGAACAATATTCTAAGAGTAAAAAGTAGAATATTTCAACTGCAAATGCATACCAAATTTTCTTTGCCTTTTTTCTTTAATAACTTAGAACTACTTTAAGTCTGCCTGTTTTCTGAAACTCAAAATATATGAGAAAAACCTTTTTTCCCTGAATCCACTTGATGGTAGCAGTCAATCACTAATGATGTATGACAATTTCTTTTATGCAGTATCTATCTTTCATCCATGTCATGTCACGGGGGTAGCATAAATGCATTAGTAATTTTAGTGCTAAACCCTAGATGTCTGGCTCACCTCTCCCCTGAAGAAAACAAATGGAAGGAAGAGGTTTAAAATAACTGGCAGACACGAGAACGCATCTTGCCCTGGCTGCGGCAGCACACACCCCTGGTCCTGGTGGCCGGGCAGGGAGACTGCTTGACCCCAGGAGTTTGAGGCCAGTCGAGGCAACACAGTGAGAGCTTGTCTCAAAGAAAAACAAACAAAAAGCAAACCTGCCCCAGGAAACAACAACAACAACAACAAAAACCCCTATCTCAATTAGGTGTAAGGATATTTGCTAGCTGTGATATTTGTATCAATGTATGTATTTTGGGGGTTCTGTTTTTTGTTTTGGTGAATACTGTCCTCTAAGTTTGCTAGAAATACCTAATTAAAAAAAGAAAATTAAACCTTGGCATTCTTAAAGTATATTCAATTAAAGTACATTTTAGGCTGAACATATTGGTATAAAGTGCTTTTCAACCAAATCTTCTGAAGTCTGAACAAGGGTCAGTGATGTTTATATCCGTATATATGCATCCATACATATGTGGATGTATAGGAAAAATGTTAATTTAAAACTTTAAAAAGAGTAATTTTTAAAATGCTTAGGATAGCTCATGGCGTCCATAGCTAGTTCCCAGCAGGGCACTTTGCTGAATTTGACAGATAAAACTTCAAAGTTATCGATAATGAATAGTAAGTTTAAAAAAATCTAATGAGGTCTTTAAATTTATACTTTAAAAACTGAATGTAATCTGTCAAGTTAAAGCTCTGACTTCCTTTTCTTAGTAACAAGTGGCGGCGTCATTACCAACAGAAGGGAACTGATGAGTTTTTTAACTATAAATGAACCTGCCCTCACTATTTCTTTTTGTCAGACCTCAAAAGCTAAGCTCAGGTAGTTAAGGCCTATGTCCTCTTTTAAAATTTATGTGGGCAGCTGAAGTAGAGGATCCAGGTCTTGCTACTCTTTTTTTTTTTTTTTATTAACCATCTCTAACATACTTTTTGATGATTATTCTAATCCAAAAACAGTATAGCTGTGTGCAGTGCTGTATACCACTGCTCCTTATTTAAATGACTTCTGTCTTCTATGTAAGAAAACACAAGTTTTACTTTGTAATTTCAGACAAGCCGATTTTTTTTCAGTGCAAACATCTGGAAAGAACACAAAATTATTCAGTATTCAGAGGATAAAGTCAGTTTCTGTAGTGCTTAAAGTGCAACCCCAGATATTCTGGAATGGAAATAGCCCAAATGAGATTTTATCCTTCAGGGCAAACGACCATCTTCAGGGAGTGAAGATTATTTTTATCTGAGATCACAGATAAAACATGTTTAGCTTTATAGGTACTGTTGAAGTAGTAAGAGGACTAGTCTTTCACTGAGGCATATAACCGCCTTGTCTCACAGTCTGTGGTAAGTAACTTTTAGGCATTCCCTCATCTATGGCAGCCTCCATCCTGACTGTTTCCAATTTCTCTACCTGTGCCTCAGTCTCGGAGCCAAAAGTATCTGTTGTAGAAACTCCCTGAAACATTTTCATTTGCTCAGCTCCATAGGACTGTGAAATAGGATCTGAAATCTGCTGCTGCTTAAGTCTAAGAAAATCTTCCTCCTTGCCCGATGAAACTTGCCTTGACCTTTCAAAATGTGAAATATCTGGACTGGTTTTAGGGTGACTGCAGTTCTGTTTGAAATACTGTTGCTGCGCCAAAATGCCATCACCGTTGTCTACATTATCTACCAACTGCAGATCTTCCGGCCGCTCTTCTGAATCTAACAAGGGCTGGGTGGACTCGGATCTCGAGAAAACTTGCACCGACGGCACCTGGTGCCTGTAGCCGCTGTGCACCACTGTAGAATACTGGACCGTGCTCGCAGTGTTCTGTGCGGACTCGTTTTCATCACCGCTAGAAATGCTTGGCCTAGAAGACGACATGCAGGAAGACCCCCCAATGCCACTGCTGTGTCCTTCGGTACTAACTTTTTCCTTCTTGAACAGGTCCAAGGATTTCAGATCTTCTGGAAAAGGCTTTTTGTCATTTGCTTCTATTTCCACAACACTTACGTCAGTGAAATTGCCATCTGAATATATTTGATCCTTTGAATTAAAATTGTGCTAGGAAAAAAAGAAAATGGATTATAACCTATGACATATGTTAATTTAGAAATTCTCAGAGTTAATTAATGCATGTCTGAAACTTTTAGTGGTGTGGTAATGTCACTAAATCCCACTGTCAATAACCTGACTTGTATATAATGCACTGTAGAATGGGCTAAATTGTCTGTCGAAATCGGTCTGTAATTTCTAAATCAAGTGTCGGTATGACATTTTGAATAAACCAAAGGTCTGCAAATAGTTTTAAAGCTGGGTGTGGCGGCACACACCGGCAAGCCCAGCACTTGGGAGGCTAAATCAGGAGGAGCGCCATGAGCTGGAGGCCAGCCTGGGTTACATGGCGAGTTCGAGGCCAGCCAGAGCTACACAGTGATATCTGGCTCCAAACAAACACAAACAAACAGTATTTATTATTTCATGCCTCTAACTAGGCAGCATAGAGTTAATGGGCTAAAATACAAGGAAACATTGAGAAAAACCAAATTTGAATGACAGAAATTTTACAGAATTTGAAAATATGGAATACATTCTTAATTCTTATTCTGTTAACATAAAATTTAAAGATACTTTGAGGATAATAAATGCAAATAATTTCCCCTTTGAGGTATATTTTAAGTTTAAAGTGTTCAGTGTAAGTTTTCCAAAATCACTTTAACTGTTAAAATGGTAAATTGTTAAACCAGGTTTTAATCACCAATCCAGTTGAAAGTATTTGTATAGTAGTTTCCAGTATGTAGCAGTTCTAGCACTTGAAATTTTCACTTTGCAAGTTCAAATAGCTGTAATGTTCACTAAATAGAATTAGGAACATCAGACAAAAACACTACGATGTTAGTTTCCAGAATACATAGGTATTACTTCAAAATTTGACTCTAATTTTCACGTGTGCATTATTTTGTTTTCATTTACTTTTTGATTCATCCTGAATTTTTTTGATGAACTCTGCAAATATATCCTACTAAGCCTGCGTATTATAAACAACTCAGAAGCAGCCGACCTTACCCTTGGAGGCGTGTGAGGTGACCACTGGGCGATGTGACTCTTTGAAGGGTCTGGAACATTAGGCCAGATGTGTTTTTTAATTCTGAAGCGAGAAGAAACATGGCACATGTAGAATTCCATGTACTGAACAGTGAACAGCCTCTATTTCTAAACAGCTCATCTATGAATCTTAACCAAACCAATCAACAAAAAGAACAAAAAAATACCTATCCTACCCAAAGCCAAACAAAAACTTTATCCAACAATTTCAGCATACCTCCTTCCTAACAAAACAAAAGCAAAAATGTTTGCAAATTAAAATTATCCCGATAACAGAAATGTTGACATTGATACCAAATATAATACGATAAATTTGATTTTTTGTAACAAGGAAGAAAAGTGTTGTACTGGTGTAAGAAAGTTTAATGAAACAGAGTGTAGAAATAGACACAGGTGTATAACTGATTTTTAGCAAAAGTGCAAAGTAATTCAATAGGAAAAAGATGGTCTTTTCAAAACAAATGATGTTAGAACTAGGTATTTGTGGGGTAAAAAAGTTTTGGCCCTGATCTCACACCATATACAAAAATTAATGGGGGGTGGGGTGGGTCACAGATATAAATTAAAATTTATGAACTTATATGAAAAACTACTGAACTTGTAAACTGGGTGTGGTGGTGCACACTTGTAATTCCAGCACTCAGGAGGCTGAGGCAGGAGGATTACTGCAAGTTTGAGGATAGACTGGGCTACACAGTGAGTTCAGGATCAACGTGAACCCATTAGCAAGATCCTGTCTCAAAATAAAACAAACAAACAAAAAACTAAAAACCAAAACAAAACAAAAACCCTCCTTACTGAACCTCTAGAATAAAACAGGAGAAAATGTTTCTGACACTGCACTGGGTAGCAATACCTTAAACAGGACACAACATGCAGGAACTACAAGAGGAAAACACTGATAAATGGACTTCCAAATTAAAACTTCTGTTTGTCTAAAGTCACAGTTAAAAAAACAAAATGACAATGCATGAACTGGAACAAAAATTTGCAAAATACAGTTGACAAAAATTCTGTAACCAGAACATAGAAAAGACTTACAGCTCCGTATTAATAAAACAAACAACTCAACTGCAAAATGGGCAAAATATTTCAATAGACACAGCACAAAGGAAAACATGTGACACATGAAAAGATCCAATTAATCACGGAAATGGAAACTAAAACTACAATGATTTCTATACACTCACTTTTAGAAAAAAATCACAAAAACGAAAAACTCTAACAGTACCAACTGTTGGTGATAATATGAAATATGGTCACTCAAAAGTTTGGCAGCTTCTTACAAAGTTAAACATTCACTTACCACATGACCCAGCACTCCGAATCCTAGGTATTTATTCAGGATAAATGAAACATATGCCCATAAAA
Source organism: Dasyprocta punctata (assembly GCA_004363535.1). Taxonomy (NCBI): domain Eukaryota; kingdom Metazoa; phylum Chordata; class Mammalia; order Rodentia; family Dasyproctidae; genus Dasyprocta; species Dasyprocta punctata. The sequence continues at coordinate 115,225 of RJWM01002254.1, read as the reverse complement.
AAATTTTATACATGAATGTTCATAGCAACATTATACATAACAGAAAAAATCAGAAAAATACCCAGAATTCCACAACTGATGAATAAACTTTGACATACCCATTCTACAGAATACTATTCAGTGATTAAAAAAAAAATTAGAATAAGCAACAATACAATGAATCTCGAAAATATTATGCTGAGTAAAAATATACACAAAATACTACATGCTATTTGATTCCAGGTAGATGAAATTCTAGGTAAGACAAAAGTACAGTTACAGAAAGATTGTAACTGTCTAGGGTTAAGTGCTAAGGGAGAGAATTGGTGATAAAAAAAGCAATGAGGGAACTTTCTAGGTGACAGAAATGTTCTATATCTTGATTGTGGTTACATACATTCATATACGATTACAAAATTCAAAGTGTAAACTTACATAAATCTTATGTGTATAAATTACAGTTCTATGAAGTTAGAAAAAATGCAAAAAAAACGAATGTGAATACTTACAGGTCTCGCTTATTAAAGCAGAACAATACACCTAGAAGAGTTGTCAATAGGAATGCTAAGCAAACAGGCACAACTATGGCTTCTATTTCTCCTTGAGCTAAAAAAGAGAAATTATAATGAGAAATAACCGTTGACATGGACACAGAGGAGAAATAATATAATACCATTCTAATTTTGTTTTTAGCCTTTTTGGACTTCAATTTTTCTCTCTTCTTGATCAATCAGATCCTGTTCTTTTATCCTGACATAGTAGCCTGACATGTAATATGCATACCGACCCTAACCCTAGCTGCATTTAAAAAAGGACTTACTAATCAAATGAATCATTAATTGGGATGATTCATGTTGCAAATACTTTTCTAATTAACTCTTTCATTCATCCAACTCTTCCAGGATTTCTGATGCTGGAAGTTGAACCACAGTTTACCCAAAGCCCCTCGGGGCAATCTTTTAATTAGTTTTCTAAAGGACAAATGTATGAGATATTAGTTACATACTATTCACTCAAAGCTCAGGAGAAATCCAGAAATCAGAACAATGCTTGGGAATATGAGTTAGCAAATATTAATTCTTGAATGCTTAGGATTGCAAATAAAAATGCCATATCTAATTTAGATGGAAGCTGTATTTTATTGTTGCTAAACTTTTGTTTTTATGTTTTCATGCGCTGGGCTTTACATGTGCCACTCTATTTTTTCTATTTGTCTACGTTCTAACTTTAAGGTTCCGGCACACACCTTTCTCCATCTATTTGCTATGGACAGAGCCCAACCGGTTCTCCATTTGTGTTATTTACTTTTTGCCTGTATTCCTTCAACAAAGCTGTAAGGTCCTTTGGGACAAGACCCATGCCATGTGAAGAACCCATAATGGAAGCCACAGATAAGTTTTAAAAAAACATAAAATAATACTGTGTCCATTGTTCCCCCTGCAGTCTCTTTTTTAAATCTTTCTCTTCCTTCCTTCCCTCTCCCCTTCCTGTTCCTCTTCCCATTTGAACCCATTCTTTCTACTTCCTAATACCTATCTTGTATTTTGTTCCCTATATATTGAGTTTATCACACAACAGAAACAATACGATTTCTTTTTTTTTTTTTTTTTGTACCGGGGATTGAACTCACAACCTCACGCCTGCTAGGCAGGTGCTTACGCCGCTGAGCTAAATCCTTGGCAACATTATGACATTTAAACTTGTGTGTCTGATTTATTTCACTTAAGATTACAGCTTTGAGATGCATCCATTTACCGAAAAACAGTCTCAAGTTTATCCATATTATGTACAGATGCAAATTTCACATGATGAATGTGATCACTATGTATGGTAAACATGTACTAATAAAAAATAAAGATAAAAAAATACTATGCAAGATCTAACTTTTGAAAAAATGTATACATAGAAAAAAAACCAAAAATGTTAGATTATTTTTGGGTAAGAGATTGGGACTCACTGAGTTTTCTTCCTCTTTGCATTTGAAAACTGTATAAGTGCCCTTACTTCAATTAGGGAAAATATTTTTAAAGTTTTATTATTTCTTTTAATTTTTTATTTCAAGTACTACTGTCATATATGTATTCTGATACTATGTTACCAGATGGCATAAATCTAAGCCTGGAGACCACATTAATTATTGGCCCTAATAGGGATGCTCAGGGACTTTTATTATCTATTTAAATAATCACTCAATCACTCATTCTCTCCTTTGGCAATCATTCAACCAATAAAGAACACGGAGATTACTATTTATCATTTTTATTGTTTAGGGTAAGAGTTACAAATACAATTACAAGAAGATTAACTTCTATAATGATTCAAATTGTGGATCCAAGGAAGAATGCATGTAGGCCTTCTTTAAGAAGGCCACAGGAAAAGCCAAAGCCAGAGAAGGCGAGGACCCCACTAGGGCACTGCACACAGAACGGATAGGAAAAGGTGGAGAGAACGAGGGGCTTATGGTGAAAAAGCTGATTATGAAAGGGTAGGCACGCACAGTAACTAGGTATAATCAACGGGACGTGACACTTGGGTTATGTGAGAGAAACAGATCAGAAGAAAGTTACTGCAATCACATCTAAATATTTCTGGTTTTGGTGAGGAGTTGGATGGTTGTAGTCAGGGACAGAGAATATAATCAGGCCAGAGAAACTGGGCCAAAAACAGTGTGGGGGAATATAAACCCTGTAAAAACTGAGCAGAAAAGGAAAACAAGAGGAAGTCCCAGCAAAAAAGGAGACTGAGGAAAATGCTAGTAGAAAAACAAAGAAAAGGACATGCTTAGAGACCAGAAAAAAGGTAAAAATGAAAAAGCGAGTGCTGGCTGTGATGACTAAAGTCTTCAGAGTGGTGTGGTTGGAAACCTGTTTTCATCCAGTGAAAGATGACCAGGAGGTAGGGGTGGAGACTCTAGTTTTTCAGGTAACCTGTCCATAAAAGAAACAACAACAGGAGAGAAGTGGGAGAGCAGCTACACCCAACCCAGGGAAGAACGAAGCCTGTTAGAAAGATCATTCGGTCAAAAAGGTAATAAAACAACAAAAATGGTGAGAAAACATGAACCCAGATGAACAATGATACAAACATCACAATTTACGACCACTGTGTTTCCACGAATGCAAAGGTTCAGTTTTTTGGTAGTGAGTGGTGCTGGGGACTAAGCCCAGAGTCTCATGCTCGCTAAGAAGCCTCTACCTCTGGCACACTTGCAAAAGAGAATACTAAGTCCATTTCTAGTCTGATTAAATATAAAACAAAGAAACAAAAGTCAAATTTTATTATTTTTTACCGAACTTCGGTGTAGTAAAAGTGAATTCTGGACCATCCTTTCCACCTTCATCCGTGTATGCTGTCATTCGTACCATGTACAGTGTGTCACTAGTCAAAGAGGACAACGTGTATTCTGTGTGGGAAGAATCTACATTCACAGCTGGAAGAAATAAAAAAATCCTTGTGCTTTATTCAATGTTTTTGTTTCATTTGTCCTGTATCTGGTATTGTGAAAGTATTAAAAAGGAATAAAAACATTTTTCTTAGAAAACAACCTTTACAACTCAGACATAATATTCTTCTGTAAGCACAACGCAGTACTTTTTAATAGAGCCATGAACACAACCATAAGAAATATTCACAGCCATCTGCTGGGGATAAAATATACTATAATGAGATTTATAACATACTAAGATGAGAATTAAATATTTAAAAACTTTAAGGAAAAGCTGATTAATAACTGATGATCTTATTACCAGTTTCATTTCCAATGATGGTTCTATAAAATATGGTATAATTTCTGATAAATCCATTCTGAACATCAACAGGAAGCTGGTCCCACTCTAAGACAGCTTCATTTTTCCCCACTTTTTTTGTCCGAACAGTAGGTCCTTTGGAAGGTGCTGTAACAGAATAAAAGTATAACTGAAAAGCAGTACAATATAGTAAATTCCTTAGAACAAAATCATTTGAACATGAAATGCATCCTTATTTCAAAGTCATAAAATGTCTTTAATGCTAAACCAGATTCTCAAAGGAAAAGTGCTTGGACTTACGAGCCTGTTTAAGGTACGCCTTGGTAGATTCGGGGCTTCCCGGCCCATCACCGTATATTGGAGTAACTGTTATCAAATAACACTTGCTCTCCAGTAGCTTCCCTAAAGTGCAAACAACAGAATAGGCATTTTTTTCTATAGAAAAATTAAATTAAATCCACTATTTACATTTATGGTGCAATTTGATGATAGTTATCTTTTGAAACTGCAGTTTTGTAAGTTACTATTGCCTTTTGTGTACTGGGCTTAAGCTTAACAGTGAAACTATTTATAAAAGCAAATGTTATTTTATTAATACAGTGAATAAAAATATTTATATTGCTAATACAACAAGTGACTGTATCTATATTCAGGATTTATATATAAAAGGATCTCAAATTATTCTGGTCTTACTTAGAACTTGACAACTCTTAAATACCTAATTCTCTGAGAGCTCCCTAGTGAGCAAAATGCCACTAGCAAGATGTAGGGAAATGCACTAATGGTCCTGGCTTGTCAGAACTAGGAAAAAAGAAGAATTAGTGCTATTTCCCCCACAGTTAAAGAAAATTATTTTAAACGCAGTACTTCTTTTATTTACAATCCTTCCAAATTATCAAAGTCATCTATTCTTTTTTTTTTGCAGCACTGGGGATTGAACTCACAACCTCGTGCCTGCCAGGCAGGCGCTTAAGCCACTGAGCCAAACTCCCAGCCCTAGTTTTTTGAGGCAGGGTCACATTATGTAGCTCAGGACGGCCTTGTGCTCATGTTGTAGTCCACGCCGGCCTCGAACTCACAACGCTCCTCCTACCTCAGCCTCCAGAGCGCTGGGATTAAAGGCGTGCGCCACCACGCCTGGCAGTCATCTATTCTTTTAGCGTGCGAACAGTAACATTTTCTTCCTTTTATAAAACATACTCTCTGTCCATCTCAGAAAAGCTGCTTCTTACTATTTTAATATTTCAACAGAACCTCTATTTCCTTAACTAGATGTGCCTCTGCCTTCTTAGAAGAGTAATTTTACTACTTCTTGATACCTTATTAAGAAATGAACAATTTTCGACGAGCTGTCGAGCTGGTTTTCAGAGGCACTGACACAGACTCAATGTCTCATCTAGCTCACACCCTCTAGCTCCTGCCAACCTGGCTCCTCCCTGGCTCCATCATGGTTTTATGTGACAAGGCTGAGAAGTTAGATGACCAAAATGTATTAAAACTGTACACTGAACAGTATCTTAGTAAAAGCCAACAGCCTACTTTATGAATATAACTTAAAACTTAATGGCATGTATCTCTCTGCTTAGGATTCTTCTCTAAATAATCATGTTATTTACAGCTGAATTCTAATGATTCTTTATTAAAAAGAAAAAACATATACGTGCTGAATGTTTTTGTTCTTTCTTTAAAGCTTTGGAATTACTTTACAGTCATATAAGTACAGAATTATCTGTTTTCTAAAATATCACTACTTCCTATCTTTGGTCCGTACTTGCAACTGAAAAGAAACCCCGTTCTGGTTCAACTTCCCCTGCTTAATGGCAGTAAAAGGCTAAACAAGTTGTCTAGATGCTCCAGGGAACTATTTTTTCATTTGAAGGATGAGGGAGTTAAACGAGGTACAGAGAACATACACACTCAACCAGCAGCAAAGGTGAATTCTTTTTACATTTCTTCACTGTTTTCAGTGTGTTCCTCTGGTCATAGGGTAATACTGGGGTCTTAAATTAAAGACAAGACTAACCCCACTCTGTCCATAAAGAGACAATGCAGCTCAGAAAGAATAGAATCACTTGCAGAGAGTCACATATCTAGAATTAGTTGGGTTACAATAAATTAGTTCTTTCGACCACAATGCCTATAAATCAGAAAAGAATTAGCAATAAATAAATAGATAAATAAAAATTAAAAAATCTGTCTAAATGGGTTAGAAAATGAGTATCGATTTAAGTGCATTTGGACAGGTTTACCTCTTAAATAGGTGCGATGGATGGTGCCACTTTCTTGTTGCCAGTCTGGGATACAGGGCGATTTATCTGACAACACACACCACTCAAGGATGTATTTCCTTACAGCTTTATTTGGAGGAGTCCATTCCACCCAGAGCACGTTATCTTTGGGGTATGCTTTAAGGTCTGTTACAGGGTGAGTAGCTTTAAAAAAAAGATGCCAACATATTAAAAAAAAATTTACAAATCTGAAATTTCAATATTTTAAAGTCATTTCCAAACCTATGATTTATCAAGTTTTATAAGCATACAACATGTATTTCCAAGAATAGAAGAAATTTTACTTTTTTTTTGCTACTGGGGATTGAACGTGGGGCCTTCACTCTGAGATATACCCCCAGCTCCTCTCCCCAGCCCCAGCTTTCTAAAATTTTATTTTGAAACTGCTAGATTTAATAACCAATTCAGTAGCGTAGCTGGATACAAAGTCAACACTCAAAAATCAATACCCTTCCTGTATACAAATAACAAAAACACTGACAGAGAAATTAGGAAAACAACACCTTTCACAATAGCATCCAAAAAATGAAATACCTAGGAATTAATCTAATGAAGGATGTAGGTGACCTCTACATTGAAAACTGCAGTACTCTGAAAAAAGAGATTGAAGACGATATTAGAAAATGGAGAGATACGCTCTGCTCTTGGGTAGAAGAACCAATATAGTGAAAACGGCCACACTTGCAAATCTGTTAACAGATTTAATGCAGTTCCAATCAAAATTCCAATAGTATATCTCACTGATGTAGAGAAAACAACTCTAAAATTCATTTGGAACCAGAAGACAGACTAGCAAAGGCAATTCAGGGCAACAAAGGCAAGGCAGAGGGCTTCATAGTCCCTGACTTGAAATTATACTATGAAGATACAGAGAGAAAAAAAAAAAACAAAAAACAAACAAACAAAAAAAAGACAGTGTGGTGCTGGAAAAAAACAAGCAAACAAAAAACAGACCTAAAGATAAATGGAACAGATTAGAAGATGCAGAAATGACTCCAGACACACTCAGCCACCTTATCTTTGAAAAAGATAGCAAACACATTGATTGAAAGAAAGCCTCTTTAATAAATGGTGGTAGAAAAACTGGTTCTGCACATGCCAGATTAAAATTGGACCTATACCTTTCACCATGCACTCAACTAAATTTGAAATGGATCAAAGATCTAAATATTAAAACAGAAACATTAAATCTTTTGGAAGACAAAATAGGTAAACTCTTGATGATACTGGTGTAGGCAAAGACTTTATGAATAAAACCCCAATCGTGTAGGAACTATCACAAAGAATCAACAACTGAAATCTCACCTTATTAAAAAGCTTTTGTGCAGCAAGACAAATCACCTACAGAGTGAAAAGACAACCCACAATGTGGGAGAAAATGTTTGCCAGCTGTACCTCAAACAAAGGATTACTACTGAGAACAAAAAGAACTCAAAAAAAATCAGACCTCCCAAATTTAAAGGCCCAATCCAAAAATGGACATCTGAGATGAATGCACACTTCTCAGATGAAGAAAATACAAACAGCAAATAAACATACTAAAAAATGTTCAACGTCATTGATCACTGAAGAGATACAAATTAAAATATTGAGATCCCAACTCACCCTGGAAAAAGTGGCTGTCACCAAGAATTCAACCAGGACTTCTGGAAAGATGGCAGAACAGTAAGCAGCAGAGTAAACAGCCTCTTTGAGAGATACAGTCCAGATGCTGGAATATAGCATCATGGGGAAGACAAGAAGGAAGGAAGTGGGTCTCCTGGACCCAGCAAGAATCTAAAGTGAGAACTGAAGCTCACAGAAAGAGTTAAAAAAAAAAACAGTAAACGAAGAAGAAGGCGGTAGCTGGCAGTGTCTTTGCCCGGAGCCAGACCCACTGTGCCAGAGGAGCTGTTGGAACCTGGGGACACACGATCAAGGTGATGTGGTGGCTGGCAACCCTAGAGGCCTCTGCAAAGAAAGGCAGCATTGGAGGGGAGTAGCAGTGAGAGAAGCTATGGAACTGGAAGACTGCACTGACTGGTGGTGAGTGCAGACGCCTCGGTCCTCCCATAGGAGACAGGGATTGGCCAGGAGCCATTTTGGAGTCGGGCAGGATAAGCCCAGAACCAGATCTGATGCCTGCTTCCTCTAGTAGCGCTTAGCTGGGCACAAACCCATGGAAAGTGCTTTGACTGAGCCCTGCCCCCACGCACAACCTAGCACTATTGTGGAGTTTCCCTGGGAGTAGCCAGCTGGGTCTGGCAGCTGCGGTGGGCCATGCCCCTGTGCACACTCCAGGGTTGGTAGTGGAGGACTCACGCTGGTGACCAGCCCAGGTCTGCAGGTAGTAGCCAGTCCCGCCCCTGGGTGCACTCCACCAGCCATCAGGAGCCAACATAAGTTGGCAAAAGCAGCAGACAGCCCTGCACCAGCACACTCAATGGCAACTATCAGATGCCTGTAGCCAGCACTGGCTAGAAAAGCCAGTCTCACTTCAGAGAAATTGTAGCTACTGCGGCAAGTGCCTGGGACCCCAGTACCCACTTGCCCAGAAGAATCCAGGAATATGTCAAGGCAAAGAAGCAAAAGGCAGTCTCAGGCCTCCAATCGAAGCAGAGCAAGGAGATACAAACGCAGAAGAGATCAGGAGTCACACACCTAAAGTTTCTGAAGCGCTGGCAACTGAAGTAAAGAAACAACTTCATGAGGCTAGAAAAGAAATTAGAATAGAAATACTAACTCAGGTAAAAGAAGAAATGAAAAACATAAAAAAAGAATTTCTAAACATCTTTAAAGAAGACATAGATGAAAAAATGGAGAAACATAGAAAAATGAAGGAAACCTTGAATGAACAATACAAAAAAGATTTAGAATACATGAAACAGATTCAAAGAGATATCCGGAAATTAAAAACTCCATTGAAAGCTGGCAAAACCACTAGAAAGAAACTGAAGATAGCCTTTCAAATCTTGAAGATAGGTTTGCAGCTTGTGATTGCAAAAGAAAAGATCTCTTAAAAATAACAAGGAACCTGGAAGTAACAATTCAACTGCTATAAGACAACCCAAAGAAACATAGCTTAAGAATATAAGGTGTGAGTGGAAAAAGCAGGGGTCAACGCAAATGACATTAAAAGTCTATTTACAGAAATAATATCAGAAAACTTCCCAAGCATGGGAAAACAAAGTGACATTCAGATAAGTGAAGTATATAGAATCCAGCTAGCCATAACCAAAATAAATCTACACCCAGACATATAATAATCAAGATCCCAGAAATTCAACACAGGAACAGAATACTAAAAGCCGTTAAAGAAAAGAAATAGATCACCTATGAAGGAAAACCCATCAGAATCACGACAGACTTCTCAGCACAAACCATCAAGTCAAGAAGAGCTTGGGGTGAAGCATTTCAAGTACTAAAAGGAAACAACTTCCAACCCAGATTGATGTACCCTGCAAAACTATCTTTCAAAATAACAGAGAAACAAGGTATTTCCATGACAAAGAACAACTGAAGGAATTCATGACCACCAAACTAACCCTACAAAGAATACTGAAGGACATTCTAGAGAGAGATAAAAAAGGCTACAGCTCCAGGAACAGTGGCAGAGGGGGATCAATGAGCAGGCTAGGCAACTGAATGGAGAGGAAAAGTAGGCAGCCAATGGCAAGAAAATAGCATGGCAGAGACGAGACAGTACATGTTTGGCCATAACCATTAATGTAGATGGCCTCAATTCACCAATAAAAAGAAACACAGGCAGAGTGGATCAGGAGACAGAATCCGTCAATATGCTTTATACAAGAAATACATTTAACTCAAAACGGGGTTCAGAGACTGAAAGTTAAAGGAGAGAACAATGCTCTATGTGACAGGGAACCAGAAAAAAGTGGGGGTAGCTTGCCCATTAGCTGCAGAGTGCACAAGAAGGACATGGCATTTTTATCCACTGGAACGCTACTCAGCTATACAGAAAGATAACCTCAAGGCTCTTGTAGGTAAATGGATACAACCTGAGATTATGATGATGGATGAAATGATTCAGAGTCACATTGGTGAATATCGTGTTGTCTCCGTAGTATAAAAAAACTAAAGGAATTAGTGGGATCCAAAATACACAATATATATTGTGAAAGTGAAAGGGGAAGATATGTCTAAAAAGGAAAGGTAGTGGCCATTGTTATTTATTATCGTGATTTAAATCCTTTATAGTTTTTTCATTGTCCTGTTTAGTTTTATTTTACTGTTTCACTTTGTCTAATTTTATTAGATTTGATGGCATGGAGAGTTATTTCAAAGATAACAAAATATACTATGATAGTCATTATTGATTTTATTTTGTTTTGAAGCCCTGTATTGCTTTCATTGTTTTATTTTGAGTGATTTTATTCTATTTTGATTTGTTTGATTGCATTATGACTGATGATATAGGCAACTACTTAGAAGATAACAAGAGGCATTACGGTAACCACTGTTGTTCTACTATTGTTTTGAAGTTCTGTATTGCTTCCATTGTTTTGTTTTTATTGGTTTTATTCTGTACTATTTAGTTTGATTTTATTATGCCTATGGTATGGGCAGTTATTTTGAAGATAACAAGAGACATTATGGCAGCCAATATTGATTTCATCTGTTTTTGAAGTTACCATGTTCACTGTTCTGTTTTGATTGACTCTATTCTATTTCATTTGGTTTTATTCTCTTCAAAAGAAAAAAAAAAAAAGAAAAAGAAATCAACCAATAACAAATGCTGGTGGGGCTGTGGAGAAAAAGGAGCCCTTCTCCACTGTTGGTGGGAGTGTGGACTGATACAAATACTGTGGAAATCAGTGTGGCGATTCCTCAAAACACTAGGATTGGAGGTTCCATTCAACCCAGCTGTTACTCTTCTGAATATTTTCCCAGAAGAATTAAAAATAGCATACCACGATGATATATGTGCACCCAAGTTTATTGCAGCACAATTTGTAACAACTAGTTCTTGGGAACAATCCAAATGCCCATCAACCAAGGAATGGATACAAAAGATGTGGTCTTTTTATACAATGGAGTACTAATCAGCCATAAAAAAGAACAAACTGGAGACTTTTACAGGTAAATGGATGCACCTCGAGACCATACTCATAAGTGAAATAAATCAGATGCACATGCATAAACATCGTATTGTCTCCCTAGTGTGAGAAGCTGAAAGAGTAATAAGATCCAAAATGTACAACAGATATTGTAAAATGGGGAGAAAGTTCAAAAGAAACGAGAAACTAGGATGGGGAAATGGAGAAAAGAAGGAAGGGAAAAGCAAAAAAAAAAAAAAAAAAAGTATATATATACATATATAGATAGATAGTTGAGACAGTTATACTTGTAATTTCTCTTAGTTTACTGAAAAGGTTTGCACTAATATTGTTTGGATAACTAAATGCCGATATCTTACACTCTGAGTAACTAATTTAAAGATAACAATATGCAATGTATTCACCATTAGTTATCCTCCTATTGTTTTGAAAATTTGTTTCATTTTCTTTTTGAGATAGGGTCTCACTAAACTGCTAAATTGCTCAAGCTGGACTCAAATTGGCCATGCTCCTGTTTCAGCTTCCCAGAGTGCTGGGATTATAGGCATGTGCCACTACAGGTGGTTTAGAAAAGTACTTTATAATTTACATGTATGGTAGTCAATTTACTTTTAAAATTAAATCCTTGCTTTCTTCAAATTCTTCACAAGTTTTCATTTTGGCACTGTTATTCTGTTCTCTTTGAAAGCTACAAACAATATATTTGAGTCACACGCATATAAAGTTCTCAAAACTTTGAAACATTTCAAAAACCAGATAAGTAATCAGAAAGTACTTAAATGAATTAAGTAGCATACTGCAAAGTTTAAGGGAGCCAGCCAGAGATAAAAGTATTTGCATATTTGATAAAAATTGCCTGATGATTTCTAAAAATACAATCATCCCTGATACTTAGGAGATAATCTTAGACTATTTGTATTTTTAATGGGATTCCTGTCCACACCTAATCATCTTTATTCTTTAGCCATGAACCAGGCTCCATCTCAAAGGAACATACCTTGAAAGTCACAGGCGGGGATAGTTAAAATAGATGCATCTGACTTGCCAGCCAGGTTTCTTGCTGCTAGTGTTGCTATATAGCGATCATTTGTGAGATTTACTGTCAACTTTGTGTCATTAACTGTGTAATTTTGTGAACGTGACTTCCATCTTGTTAGAGTCACTTCATAATCCAAGATTTTCCCATTGGCTTCAGAAGGAGGCAGGGCCTGAAATGAAAGTTTATTTTAAAGTTTTTCATACATTTGAATAAGTGCCGCCATCATGTTAAACTTCTAAACATTTAAATGGAAGGGATTGGCAAACTTACTTTGAGCTCAGTACTAAAGTAATACAGTATTCACTGAAGGAAAAGTAAAAGAATGACCTCAGTTGAACGAGGGCAAGGAGCACCACTGCCACCTTGTCATTCTGCACTGTGACTCTGTTTGCCTTACACCGTTTGTTTATGCTGGAGTATTATTCTCCCTACTTTTCTTAGTACGATCTACTCATATACAAGCATGAATTTATTAGCACACATTTTGATTACTCCAAACCCTTATCAACTATTTTCTATGAAACACACTGGTAAATTCAATACAGTACAGAACAGAGCTCTTCTTCATACAGAATTCATTTTCTCGCAGAACTCTGCTGAAAGACCTAGGAGATGATCTGCAGATTATGACCCTGACCTCTTTCTACTCTAAAGATTTGTTTCTATTTATTAAATATGGTTATCAACTGCTTTGCTGATTTAACATGAGTAAGAATCTAAGTGTTAAAAAACCTGTACTCACATATACCATTAAAATGTATTTATATAAAAGAATGTAAATCTGTGATTTTTTTTTTTTTTACCTTCCATATGAGCTGTGCAGATCTAGAGTCTTGAGTATGGGATGGTATCTTATACCAGAAACTTGGTGCTTTCGATGGTCCTGAAAAAAAAAAAGAAAACACAACACTTACTCTTAACAATACCATAACATCCTGTAAATTATTGTCCACATTCTTTTTTTTTGTGGAGATCAAACTCACAGCCTCGCACCTACCAGGGCAAGCGCTTAAGCCTCTGAGCCAAACTCTCGGCCCTCTGTAAAGTATTCTCTTATTTTTTTCATCATAGGGAATTTGTACCTATGCATAACTTGATTCTTTTTTTCCCATTCCCCTACCCTCCCTTCAACCCTTCTTTCCCACCTTATTTAGAAAAACTGGTTCCATTTTTTTCTTTTCCCTTCCTTCCTTTCCCCCTCCCCCTCCCTAGTTCCCCTTTCCATTTGAACAATTTCTTCCTATTTCACAATATCTGTTGTACATTCTGTTCCTTATTTATACTTGCAGTTTCTCACACCAGAGAAATGATGTGGTATTTATACATGTGTGACCGATTTATTTCACTTGAGAATGTGGTCTCAAGGTGCATTCATTTACCTAGAAATGTCTCAAGTTTATCCTTCTTCATGGCAGTAGAGTACTCCATAGTAAAAAAACCCCTATCTTCTTATCCATTCATCAGTTGATGGGCATTTGGACTGTTTCCAAGATTTAGCTATTACAAACTGTGACACTATAAACACGGGTGTGCATGGATCATTACAGTATGATGCTGCCATAATTCTTTATGGCAGCATTTTCCTGTCCCAAGAAAATATGCCTGGGTCTTCTTTCAGTCAGGACCATAGCTTGATGATGCAAATTACAAGAGTTTTATCTTATTATTATTTTTTTAAATTTTTTGGAGATACAGTCTCACTACATACTTCAGGTTGGCCTCGAATTTATGGTAATCCTCCTGCCTCAGCATCCAATGGAATTTTTCATTTCATAGTTTTGGACCATGGGTAACAAATCACAAAGTGAAACTGCTGATAAGGAGCCAGTCATTCAATAACACATGGGTAACCTTTCACCAGTTGCCGAAAGTTTTCTTCCAGCCGTTCATGTTGCATGCTTACTTCTACTTGTAAGTTCTGGAGTAAGATATTTTATCAATTTAGCAAGATCTCTCTGCTCTTAAATTTTCATTAGCACTACATTGTGGGGAACCGGAATATGTACCCAACGAAATCTCAATTCTTCTCCCCAGAACCCACCTTTTTCGATTTTTTATGCCAACATCAGATTCATTTATTTATAAGTCCTTATCAAGTTAATTATCATAAATACAAATTAACAGCCAGATTAAGAGGCAAAAATAACCATATAAAGCACATATGAAAGTTACACTAAATCAAAGTACACTTTTAGATGTATTGTCAAGCTGGATTACAATAACTTTTCTTTTTTTCCTGCTTTTATTTTTCACTTTAAATATATTATATATTGGGTTTCTCATATACTTCCAGGCGTGTATAAGGGAGAGAAAATTCTTAGGGGAGAAGGATGCTTTTCTTCCTTCAGCAGTCTCAATTTGTAATGACCTAAACCTCGAGCAGAGCTAGAAGTAAAGGGATACAGAAGGCAGGAGAGGCTTCTGAGATAAGATTTTTGCCACTGAAAATTAAAGGTGGGACTGTGACTAGGAAAAGGTTCAAAAGTAAATATCTGCATGCCACAGGATTACTTCTTTTTGAGTACATAACACAGTAGTAAGCTGATGAAAGTAGAAAGGCCACGACCGGACAAAATGAGAGGGATCAAGGGGAGCGGGTGGAGGGCAGGGTGACAGAGGCCTAGATATGATCAAAATGTTAATACACATATAGGAAAATACCACAATAAACCCAATGTTCATAAAATTAACATAAACTAATAAAATACAGAAAAATAAAATTTGACAGAAAAACAATTTTAGTAATGTTAACTGCTTTGTGGAAAGAATCTTACTTTAGACTATATACCATTTTGTGTCTATTCTATTCTATTCTATTCTATTCTACTCTACTCTACTCTACTCTACTCTATTCTATTCTATTCATGTTATATTATCTATGGCAGAAAAAGAAAACCAATTAGCCAAATCCAAGATTATTTCTTTATCAGAGACTTATCAAGTGCTGCTGGAAAAAAATGAATAAAAGTTCTAACACAAATGTCTTTCTGATAGTGAGGACTTAAGGTATGTTAATTAGTGTGATTTTAATTAAAGTCATGAATCTCTGGGCCACTCTCCTTGAATAAAATCTTTAACTTAACAAAAGTTAATTCCACTTTTTTGGATGGTATCCAAGACAACACCCTTTTGTAATTTAATTAGAAAGTAAATATATTCATACATTCAATAATGTATTTCATTATCAAAGAAGCAACGAGGTCCATATTATTAAAACCAGACATTCACCATATTCACAGCCAGAATTCCACTAGCTTTCCATCTCTGTAGACTTATTTACTTACTAGCTTCATATGTGATCCCACTTGCGTCTCTACTCCAGTCACTCCAGAAGCCCTTTCCATCTTCCTTCATACAGCGAATTCTAAACACATACTCTGTGAAAGGTTTAAGGTCCTGGACCGTGAATGAAGTTCGGGTTGTTGCTGTATCTTCAGGAGGAATCTGAAAATAAAGCAAATGTGCAAAAAAAAACCCCAAAAAACCAAAAAACAAAACAAAACAAACCAACAAACAAAAAATCCCAATTAAATAACTTTTAAATTGTTTAATTTTAGAAACTAATTTAATGAAACAAGACTAAAAACTAAATCTCTGGAAATAAATAAATTCAAGTCAAAGAGCAGTCAAAATCAGTAGAGTAGGTTTGAGAGTTAATTCAAGGACAGCTTAGCAAAATGACTATCCGCAAGAGTGTAGGACTCCTCAGGGCACTCAGGGCTATGGAACCAAAGCTGTTACCACCCTGAGGCCCAAGAGGGAAAAACCAGGTATTAGAACTCTAGAGAGTTCAGGAGGGCTGCCATGATAGGCAGAAACTCATCCAGATCCAGGAAAGAAGCAAGGAAATAAACATGCTGCTATCCTTTCTCTTCCTTCCCTCCTCTCTCCTGCTGGAGCCCCTCCTCTCATTAACTCACAGGAAATCAGACTTAATAGGAACTCACAAATGAACTCCATATGGGTCAGTGTGACATTACAAAGAGCAGTGTGAGGAAGGACAGTGTAGATCTGTACAGGAAAAAGGAGGCATCTATCTAGCCCCATCAAGAAAAGTAAAAGCTACCTGTGCAGATAAATTTGCCTTTCAGAAACAAAAAAACAGAGATTAAACTTTGATTCTACTACTCTAAGATTTCAATATTGGATGCAAAACAGATATTAGGTGTTTTGTACCACTGAATTAAATTCTGTAATATTAAAAAGATCTTGAATTTTAGGCATATATCTTTTCTGTACTACACAAGTCATTAATTGAATTGTTACCTTTTCTGATTATATTGAGTCCTTTAGAAAGTGGGATAGGGAACTTGGAGTAAGGTCAAAGGCTCAATTTCTCATATGCTCTTTATTGCAACAGAGCAATAAACAAGTAAACAAAAACAAAAGCATACTGTTAGTGCTATGATTGATACATTGTGTCAACTTGAAATGTTTAGAAGTTTAACTAAGAGACTCAGCAGGGAGCCAGCATCCTTACTTTGTAAATATCCTCCTCCTGTGCAACAGGAGGCACAGAGACTTTGTGAGTGCTACACCTGCCCTGGGGCCTGGGGGTAGGGGTGGCCTGTATATAACATAAGGGAGGAGAAGAGGCTTCTTCTCCCCCTGTTGCTCTGACTGCTTTTGCTGGCTGCTGCCTTGAAGTGCTGCCCCTGTGCCACGCCACCCTGCCTTGGAGCTGGCTGATCATAGACTAAAACCTCTACAAACAGTGAGCTAAATAAACCTTTCCTTCCTTCATTTTGGGTGTCTGATATTTTGTTCCAGCAATGAGAGAAAAGTAACCAAGATGGTAATCACTGTAATCATAACAAAGAATAGTATGAGTATGTTCAATGCTATGGTGATAGCTTTTTTAAAAGTTCCAAGGTATTTCTTTTGCTGATAGTATCATATTTGGGTATATCATTCCTTTCCTTTTCAGTCTGACAAATTCCCTCACCACCCCTTCAGGAGTTAGCAAACTTTTCATAAAAGGGTAGAGAGTAAGAATTTCAGACATACAGGCCGAACAGTCTCTGCTGCAATTATTCACTGTCTCATAGCACAAAACAGACAATATGTAAACAAATGAACGTGGCTATGTTCCAATAAAACTGTATTTAAAATAACAGGTGGCAAGCTGCATTTGGCCTACCCTACCTTCATCCATATGGTTTCTATTTTTGCATCTCTACTTAATTTGCTTTTTTACTGCTTTTATTCCCTTCATCTCTTCATCAAGAATCATTTTCCTTGTCACCCTGCATCACTTCTGTGTTTCCCTGTAGTCACTATATTCACAGTATTTTATATATGGATGTCTTCTGGTTTGCCCTTACTCGAAATAAAGACCCAGAACAGGTACCAGTAAGTTTCATATAATCTGGAGTTTAAGACCTTCAAAAAAATGACTGAGACTTTTAGGTTAGAAGCATCAAGAACAACTTTTTGAATAAACAATAACTTTTAATTTACCTGGTTCCAAGTTGAAGCATCTTTGGTTTTATAATGAATGTCATATTTCAGTCTTATAACATTTGCAATACTTGGATTGATCCATGTTAGTTTTAAGATACTGGACAGCTCCTCTGAGTTGCTCACTGATAAATTATGAGGTGGATTGGGCTTCACTGAAAAAGAAAGTAAACCGTAATTTTGATCATCTTTCACTTTTATAGCTTTATAAACAAAGTTACATATGTACTCCTTTTTTCTTTATTTTACAATACTGTATTTATTTATTCTTACCAAATCAACTAAGCTTTTTAGAAACGATGCTATGTTATTACAATGGAAAGGTCGCTAAAAAACCTTAGATTTTCTTTGTCAGTTTAGTATATTTGCTATGTTTTTTTCTGGTTCAGATATTAAATGATAAATCAATTTTTTCTTTTCATCTTTTGGAGACAGGGTTTTGCTATGCAGTTCAGGAGGGCCTTGAACTCATTTTGTAGCTGAGGCTAACCTCAAACTCATAGCGATCCTCCTGCCTTACTCAGCCTCCCAAGTGCTCAGATTACAGGCATGCACCACCATGCCTGGCAATAAATCAAATTTTTAAAAAGAGAATAAAAAGCCAGGCAAGGTGGCACATGCCTGTAATCCCAGCACTCAGGAGGCTGAGGCAGGAGGACCATTGCGAGTTCAAGACCAGCCTGGGCTACAAAATGAGTTCAAGGCCAGCCTAAACTGTATTGTGAGACCCTGTCTCAAAAAATAGGGCCAGAGATTTAGCTCTGTGGCTTAAGTGCCTGGCTGGCAAGTGCGAGGTGGTGAGTTTCACCTCAGGTACCAAAGACAGAAAGAAAGAAAGAATAAAAATGGAATAAGTATAGTATGACTGCAATGGTATAAAATGTTTGAGAACTGGACAAATACTAGAAGGTAACATTCAAGGTGAAAACAGCTGAGTGTGTGTTTATATTACAGCTACTTTTCTTTATCCAAATTATATTTAATATTGTTGACTAAATGACTTTGCAAAAATCACTAAGCTAATTAAATACTTTTTCTACATTAATTAAAATCTGAAATGCATTTATAAACCACTGTAATAAACTCCTAAATGAAGGATTATAGATACCTCTATCTACAGGATCGAAGTTGATATGATCTGAAGTAACGTTCCCAAGGGCATTCTGTGCTTCGACCCAGACTTCAATGTTGACAAAATACACAGGAGAATAGTCAACAAGGCATGAGGTGGGGTTGTCAGGTTTTGCTTTACAATCATCAAACTTCTCTGTTGCCCTAAATACAAAAATGGAAGAAGTCATTAAAACTAGATTTGAAAAAGGTGTGAATGAAAAAGTAACTTGAAAAGAATCTGATGAGACTCCAGATTGTTACAGCAAAGTTTGCAGCAGACTGATCACTAAAAACAGTATTTCTTAAAATTAACATTACTTTAAAATTGGGTTTGAGCTGTATCTTAAAATTATTTTCAAATTTTTAATCTAAAAATACTGTACTTTAGAATTTTATGCTCTAGCCCCACTGATCTATTTCCTTGTGATCCTACTACAGTAGTCCCAATTTATCCACAGAGAACTGTTCCAAGGTCCCCAGTGAATGCCCGATACCTCACCTGGTATGAAACCCTCTATGTTTTTTCCTACCCATAGATACCTATGATAAAATTTAATGTATAAGTTAGGTATAGCGTGAGATTAACAATAAAAAGCAACAATTCTAATAAAATGCTGTAGTAAAAGTTACATGACTGTGGTCTCTCTCAAAATACCGTTTGTTCTGTGCTCACCTTTTTGCTTGTGAGGATATGAGATGATACAATGTCTATATAAGGAGATGAAGTGAGGTGAATGACACAGGCACAGTGAGGCATCGTTCTGATGCTACTGAGCTTCTGAAGACTACGTGAGAAGGAGGCTCACCTGTTTCAGGTGAACACAGATCACCAAGCCATGATAATGCCTGGAGCAGATGATACTCATGGATGGGGACCTTTGATAGTTGACTTTTTTTGAAAGAACATTTTAATCAGAAGTTGTTGCCTCTGTTTTACTCACCAAAGTGTTGCTAAAGAGGTTGCAATTATTAAGTGATAATAAGGGAATACAGTCCCCCAAAATAATGTTCCATAATTTTGTTAATATCTGTGCAATTTAAAACACTAGAAAATTTCTGCAAAGTCTACACTGCCGGTTCTGTTTCAGTTTCTTCCTCTTTACTTTCTTTCTCTACAGAGGACTCAGGAGTTCTTCCAATTACTCATTTATTAATATTTCTCAACATCCTTCAGGACACTGTTCTACCTCCTCATCAAGCATGCTGGCAAATCTTTCACCAAATTATCTTGCAGCATGAATGATTTTCTAACTTCCCTGGGAAACTAACAGCATTCACAGTTTCACTCTATAAATTCTTCCGGCGGGCATTTACAGTTTCTTGCTTTCAATTTATCCACTGCAGCTTTGATGAACATTACTGCATTAGCAATAGTGAATGATTTCCAACACTGCATTATGTGCAAATTAGAGTCTGCATCAATTGATAATTAGAAACAATCAAATACCAGGTGGGCATTCGTGAACTTGACAAACCAAAGGATTCTTGGGTCTAGGGCTGAAGCAATGAAATTATATTTGGAGGCAAAAATACCACCTTTTTAATTTCCTTTTTGTAACAGATTCAAAATGGCCAGATGCATATTATTAATATGATTTTACATTCCAACCCTTCCTCTTCAAACGATTTTTTTTTTTTCAACTTCTGGGACAAAGAATTGAGGCAACCACTTCATAAACAATGACTGTCACCAACATTTTCTGATTATGCTGCCAGAAAAAAGGCAGGTAATTTTTGTTTTTGATGAAAACATATAGGTTCATCATTTATCTACTGCACTAGACTTTATCATATGCCCTGAAGGGTAGTTACACCACGCAGAGTTAATCTGTCCTTCTATGTTTTATGCCCTGGTGGCTCCTTTGTACCTTAATGAATGTAGGTTCCAATGGGGATGTTCTCCCAGATAGTATCCCTTCTCCTTGGTCAACCTCAATGCTGCTGGAAATGTGGCAGCTTCTTCATAGGTAGATGCAGCCCACTCTAATTCTGAATCTGCACAAGCATCCCTTACTTGTGAATGACTTGGGGTCACTTGCCTAAGTTTTCTTATGGAGCGACACGTTGCCATCGCTCGGAATATGTTTTTTTGTTCATGTCATTCATGCACAAATTTAATGCCTTTTTGATCTTAGCTCAGTTTTCATTATGTACTGTGGCTGTAACTTTTGTGGTCCAAGGTGTGAAAGCAAAACTAGCACGAATTTCCTTAACAATTTTATAGGTAGAAAATTTGTTCTTTACTATATATAGAGAGTCACAGCCCCAAAACATATTTTGTTTTCTTTCCTTATCAGAGAACTTCTATCTTTTCACTTAAAGGAAACACTGCACAGCTTCTTTTTGACATATCCAAATTGCCAGCATCACTACTCCCGTACAGCGGCAACCAAGCGACTGCCAGGCGGGCAGTGTACACAGCACGGATGTGCCAGACAATGGGGTGAGTCAAGCCCGGGGCAGATGGAGGGGAGCAGTCTGAGACTGCATCAGTCTACTCAGAACTGTATATAATTTAAAACTTAGAAGTTATTTCTGGAATTCTTTATTTAATAACTGAAACCACAGATAAAAGGGAACTACTATACTGTTTTTCTCCTTTCCCGAAATAGACTTCTTACTGTACCATCACACTTACTGCAGTATCCTTCTTTAAAACCCTTCAGGTGTAAGGTTAAGCATCCTGACAAGGAGCGTAAGGTGGGTGAAGCTGAACCTTACGTAACAGCGCAATGTGCTTGCTCTGAGCACAGCATGCTAGAAGGTGAGAGCAGATAAAGCCAGAAAATTTCCTCAGACTCTTTCTAGTCCAACTCAGGCAACCATCTTCTGATTTCTATCACCATACATGGTTTCGAGTAATATTACTCTATTTATTCATAGGCATATAAACTATGTCTCAATTAAAACATTTGTACACAGATGTTTTCAAAAAAGGGCTGGAGATTTAGCTCAGTGGCCTAAGTGCCTGCCTGGCAAGCACAAGGCTGTGAGCTCAATCCCCGGTACCAAAAACAAACAAACAAACAAACAAAAAACCAAAAAAAGATAATATCCAGAAAACAGAAGGAAACAAGGGATAATTTACTATTTTAGATAATTATTAAGAATTTTTAAAAAGCAGAAGCAAAACAAAATATGAATTTATGTACTGAGTTTGTGGTATAACCACTCAAAGGAAGTATTTCAAGTAACTTTAAAACATACATGTTCTGTGGAGAATAATTTTAAAACTTTTTAGGAACCACATTGCTGGTGCTAATAATGGCATTGTAGCCAGGCATGGTGGCGCACTCGGGAGGCTGAGGTAGGAGGAGCATTGTGAGTTCGAGGCCGGCTTGGGCTACAACGTGAGCAAGGCCAGCCTGAGCTACATAGTGCGACCCTGCCTCAAAAAACTAGGGCCAGCTTACTTGACTCCTGGTTGGAGGCACTCAGGACCGGCTGGGTGGGCTCCCGAGAAGCCCATTTCTTTCTCCTCCTGGGGTCCATGCCGGTTGCGCAGGCCCCTGGAAGGCAGTCTCCTGGGGTCCATGCTGGTCGAGCTGGCTCTGGGGACCTGCACCACCAGCATGGACCCCAGGAAGTGAAACACTCGCGCTCCCCCCCCAACCTACAAGCACTCTAAAAATCAAGGACAAAGCTCCCCCCTCCCCTCCGTAAAGCACCCTGCTGGTTTGGAGGTCTGGCTACATTGATAGCAACTAAGGTACATAGAACAACTAAATGCTAGTGTTGTTTTGCTCATTTTGCAGGCCTGGGGCTGGAAAGCATCTCTTTGGAAAATGACAGTAGGCAATGTAGCAAAAATGGGGGATTCTCTTCTGTCTTGTCTTCCAGGCCCGATATTGTTCACACTGTTTTGCTTTATTCTGATTAATTTTTTTTTTGGCCTTATTTTATACTCTGTTTTTTTTTTTTTTTTTTTTTTTTTTTTTTTTTTTTTTTTTTTTTTTTTTTTTTTTGGTTTGATTTTACTATACCTGTTGGAAAGGTCAACTATTCTGAAAATAATAAGATATACTATAGTAGCTATTGTTTTCATAGTATCTTTCTTTGAAGTTCTGTACCAGTTCTACTGCTTTGTTTTGATTGACTTTGTTCTGTTACGTTTTGTTGGATTTTACTATCTTTAAGAAAAAAAAAAAAAAACTAGGGCTGGGAACTTGGCTCAGTGGCTTAAGCACCTGCCTGGCAGGCGCGAGATTGTGAGTTCAATCCCCAGTACTGAAAATAATAATAATAATAATGGCATTGTTATTCTGAAGTTGTGTTTATTGTGGGATACAGTAAATGAAAAATTAGCTGGTGATGTTGGGAACGAGGGTTTTTAGTGCAGAAGAAAGGATGTAGCTGTTGGATGAATGAAAGTAAGTAAAAAACATGTGGACCTGTTTTTAAATAAAAAATACCAGTATGAGTTCATGATGTATTTTATCTTAATTCACAAATATTTCCTAGCTCTTTCCATTGGAAAAGCCCAGAAACAAGGACAATGAATTGTTTTGGCACCCAGATCTCTAAACAGGATCTCTATTAAAGAAAACCAGAGATCCTTGAGAAATGGTTGGGCTCAGGTCTGGGTGAGAAATGTATAGTAAGGAGACAAAGTATAAGATGAACCTGGAAAATGACGTCACACAGAAATCTAGTAAGCTGCTTAAACCTTCAGGGAAAAAACTACTGACAAGCAATATGGTTCAACTGTACTAAGTATTAACAAGTTCATAAACGAGTATATGCTGTATAATCGCATTTATATGGCTTTCTATAACAGCAATGGTGAACCTTTCAGAGAACAAGTGCTAAACTATAATTCAAAACCCACTTATCAAAAAGTGCCAGTGCTGTGATTAAACTTGAATACTGGTTTTAGTTTAGGAAAAACAACTCTACAATAACAGCTTTTGTTGTAAAAGAAACACAGTAACATGTGTGTCATAGGTTTGTCCCAATTGTTCTACAATAAGCAAAAAATAGCCTATGATGAAGAAAATCAGAAATGTTGCCCATATGGGTTGAGGGGGTGCTGGGACTGAGTGAAAGGAGCACAAGAGAACTTTCTGGAAGCATTAGTTTTGTTTGCTGTGTTAGGGTTGAAATACAGTTATACACACTTGACAACCTCAATAATACACTGAAGCGCAATCTTTTCACTGTATATAAATTTACCTAAAAAGAAACTAAACACTGAATTTTACTTACCCATCTAAATCCTGGAGCACTTAAAGATAAAATATATTAATATGTGTAACTCACTTTGAAATGCATTAAAAGAGAAAGATGGACTGAAAGATGGAGAAGGATGCATAGAAAAGGGATAAAGTAAATATAGTGAAATGTTAATTGTAGAATCTAGGTGAAGGGGAGGTATGAGTGTTCACTGTGAAATTCTTTCAACATTTTTAGGTTTGAAAAAATACTAAATTGGGTACAGTAATGCATGCCTATAATCCTAACTACTCAGGAGGCTGAGGAAGAAGGATGACAAATTTGACTCCAGCCTGGACAACTTAGTAGACCTTCTTTCAAAATAAAACAAAGAGGCTGGGGATATAACCCAGTGGTAATATCTGCCTACCAGGTACAAGATCCTGAGTTCAATCTCTGATACTACAAAAAAGAAAGAAAAAGAAAAAAACACCAACAGGAAACTTTATAAAAAATGATTAAGGCTGACCTGAAATCACTGCTCAGTTTTAGTGTCAGAAAAAGGAAAACATTATGCAGTAATTCCTGTCAAAAGTACATACTACTTGTACGAAATATTTTTGGGAAAAAAAAAAATCAAACTCAAACTGAACAATGTATAAAAGTTACATTAAAAACTGAATTCCAGCAGGGTAAAAAAAGACAGCAGCATGGAGAATTTAGAATTTAAGAGAGATTTACAAGAAATCAAGCTGGACATGGTAGACATGCCTGTTATCTCAGCACTGTAATCCCAGCAGGAGGATCACTGAGAGTTCAAGGTCACCCTGGGCAATGCAAGGAGCCCAAGGCCAAGTTTGAATTACACAATGACACACTGTCTCAAAAAACCATAATAAAAAGTTGGGCATGGTGATGCATACCTGTAATTCCAGAACTTGGGAAGCTGAGGCAGGAGGATCGGTGGGAGTCTGAGGCCAGCCCAGGCTACATAGTGAGAGAGTTTAAGGCCAGCCTGAATTACATAAGACTCTGCCTCAAAACCTCCCAAAAACAAAAAACAAAGACAAATCCCAGACAGAGAGAGACAGACTTATGAGAAATACAAATCTGCAATGCAGAGTTTCTTTGGTTCTCAATTCAAACTGGGGGAAATTTATATTGTACAAACTAAAACTGACATTACTGTATTTAAAAATTATTTAGCTTTAACAATGGTTATGATTTTTAGTAGCCCTTATCTTTTACAGATAGGTACTGAGATATTGATGAATGGAAAATGTATGAGATGTTCTTTAAGACAAGGGATAGAGTATATACAAAGCAGACTGTCCCTGAGCTGATCACTGCTGAAGGTGATGACGGGTATGATGGGTTTTACTACGTAATTCTTTCTACTTCCACATACCTACTTGAGATGTTCCAAAATAAAACTTTAAAATGTTTAAAAATTTATATTCAATTATTGTTTGGCAAAATAAAAGTTCTGGCAAGTGTCTAACTTAATAGATCTAACATAGAAGAAACTGAAAAATAACTTACCACTCAGACTTTAAAATGAAATTTGTTTCCAAGTGTGTTTCCCTCCCAGGATCCCATTGACACAGCATCTTTTTCCCTTCCTTCACAATGCAACTCACATTTTTAGGTTTTTCTGGAGGAACTAAAAGGAAAGAATTAGCTATTTTCAAAAACCTCTATATTCACAAATACTATCCAGTTTATATACCATCTAAAACATATCTAAATTAGATAGAAAACAACCAACCCCAAACAAAACTATATCCAATGAAAGACTGGTGGCTAAAAAGTTAATTTCTATTCAAACTCCTAAACTTTTCAGGCAGTAATTATATATTTTCTTTTTCTTTTTTTTTTTTTTTTTTGGTACCAGAGATCGAACTCACAACCTCGTGCCTGCCATGAAGGCGCTTAGGCCACTGAGCTAAATCCCCAGCCCTATTTTTTGAGACAGGGTCTCACTACGCAATTCAGGCTGGCCCTGAACTCATTTTGTAGCCCAGGCTGGTCACAGACTCATAACAATCCTCCTGCCTCAGCCTCCTGAGTGCTGGAATTAAAGGCATGCACCACCATGCCCGGCGAGTAATTATATATTTTCTATCATAACTGGTATCACTAGTGTGTTTCACATAAATTTTCTACATGAAAGTCAACTTTCATTTGTAACTGGATAAAAATATCAACAACTTCTCTATTAAGTATATTTTAAAAATCTAATATTTACATATGTTAATAAAAGACAATTAAATAAACACAAAAATAATTCATTTATATGCTGCTTTCCAAAAAAAAAATTTTTTTTTTTGAGTTAGGGTCTTGCTATGCAGTTCAGGTTGGCACTGAACTCACTAGGTAGCCCAGGCTGGCCTTGAACATGGGGTGATCCTCCTGCCTCAGCCTCCTAAATAGTGGGATTAAAGGTCCAAACTCTTCTGGAAGAAAAGCAAATTCTGAAATCATAAAAGTTTGGGTGATGCACAAATTTGACAATACTCAGTTGGGACTATAGTTTACAATCTTTACTCTGACCTTTAAGAACTTTCTTTAGTATTTATTCATCTTCTCCAGGTAGTTACTTTATGTGTGCATTTTCTAAGCAATGAAGGGGTACAAAATGTATGAATATATTCACAGATTTTAAATCAGTATCTTTGTGGGGACTCGGATGAAAGTACTTTTCTAGAAAACTGATAAATGCTTAACTTTGAGGAAAGAGATAAAAAAAATTGTTATTCTTTAGGATTTCTGTACACTAATAATGCAAATGTAGGTCCAACCTACATTTGCATTATTAGTGTACAGAAATCACTGAGCCCACCAATTATTGCATTTCATAAAGGCTAGCAGACACCATTAGAAATGTACTTCAACAGTCATGACAAAACCTGAAATAAGATAAAAACAAAACTTACAGCCTGTTCGCATTCTGATTCCATAGACATTCATCTCAATCTGTCCGTATGCAAGAACGTTGCATATAAGTTGAACATTTAATAAACCTGTATTTGTAAAGGTAACACTGGATGTTGTTGTATTGATGATGGTGTACTGTTCCTCAGGAATAAGAACACGGTTTGCTTTCCAGATAATGTGAGAAGCATTTACTTCATAAAGACTCATACATTTTTCCTTCAATATACAAAATGCAGTGAAATTGGAACCACTTTGTATAACTGGCGATTCAGGGCTGATAACACCACATGTATCCACAAGTTCACCTGCAAAGGAACAACATTTTTGAGAATATGAAAACAGACAGAGTCAGGTATGTACTATAACCCTATGGTAGACTACTTGCCTAGCACATGGTGAGACAATGAGTTTGAACCCTAGCACTCCCCCCACAAAAAGGACTGAATTTTTATATTATTATTATTATTACTATTATTTTGGAGACAGCATCTTACTATGTAACTGGGGCTGGCCTCAAACTCAGGCAATCCTCCTGCCTCAGCCTCCTGAGTGCTGAGTTACAGCCATGTGCCACCATACCCAGTTTCTTTTTTGCTTCTTGTCTGGTTTTGAGATGATGGTAATGTTGGCCCCACCCCATAGGTATTTCGAAGTAAATATTTCTAACACTGTATGCATTACAATCTCTTTCAAACATATTTTTATTTCTCTGCCTTTGCTAATAGCACCACTCTCATTCAGTTATCCAGACCGGATACAAAGTTAACGACAGTGCACTCACTGGAGCCCCGCATATCACATTTCCACGATCAAACCACACAAGCTTCTGATTTCTCCTCTGCCATTCCTGCTCCCCCTGACCCCTGCAAAGCTGAAACTGTATGTTCCCCATGAGCTGGAAACTCAGCACTTGCTGGTGCCTCAGTAAACCCAACAATTGTTTTCACTACACCTTGCAGAAGTATCATCCATTCTAGGTTCCTTATTCTGACATGTTTATCAACCTCTTGTCAGCAGTACTACTTGGAATGCAGAAGCTCAGGCCATCACATTTTCTTAGCTGGACCTCCATCCACCCAGTTTACCCTACACAACTATTACCATAGTTATGGTTCTAAATGATTATGTCATTTACTATTTAGTAGCTATATATTATCAGCAAGATCTGGCATGATTTTATTCTCTTTCTCTAGCCTCAGAGTCCACATACTTAAGCTAGATTTCTCCAGACAATGTCACTGGCCAATCAGTTCTTGAGTTATTACCCACTGTATGGGTTTCAGTTTTCTCATGTGGAAAATAAAATTAATAATGGCTATCTTGAAGTTTTTTTGAGATTAAAATTTAATTGTGAAAAACACATTGTACAATGCCTAGTACTCAGCAGGCCTCCAATAAATGGTAGTCACACTGATAGGGTCTAGAAGGTTCTGTTAGAGGTATTATGGCTTATATCTGGATGTTTCCCCACAGCTTCACGCACTCATAGGTGAGGCTTTTGGTAACTGACTGGACTACGGCCTTGTGATAACTGGATCACGGTGTATGATACTGGATTAGTCCACTGATTGGTTTAGCACAGTTCTGGGTGTGGAGGAGAGATTTACTGAAGAACGAAGACCCATCTTGGGTGTGGGTGTCACCAACTAATGGACTTATAGCGTGGATAGAATAAAAAAGGATAGAAGAAAGACTCGCTGCTTCCTGCCTGCCCTGTCATGGATTGTTTTTCCTGTGCCATATCCTTCTGCCATGCTGCCCTGCCTTGGAGCCAGCTGACTATGGACTAAAACCTCTACAAACTGTGAGCTAAAATAAATCTTTCCTCCTTTAACTTGTGGGTATTGGATATTTTGTCCCAGCAACGAGAAAAGTAACTAAGACAAGGGATAACTGGCTCTAGCAATTAATGGGAAAAGGCATCATAGATTATGGAACTTAAAAAAAAACCTGAGAAATCATTTATTTCAACCTTTCATATTACTGACAAAGCTGGGTAGTATTAGAGTCAACTTCAATTACCAGTTAAACTCAATTCTTAATTTGGCCTCAAGCTAGACAGCACAAAGAATAAAACTACCTTAAAAAATTAAATAACTACTGTATTTTCCTATTCTGTATCTTTCAAAGTCAGCCAGAAGAATGAAAAGCAGTCTTTGACGTTAACATTGTACAGTACTGCCAAATGAAATCCTGGGACCTGTTATACATCTTATTAGGATTAGAGTTGGAATGTGTTTTCCTTTTTTTTAAAATGTAAAATGTGCTCTATTTATACCACCTTGCCATTATTTATACATGTCTACCTTAAGTTCTATTACTTTGGACTTCTGAGAGTACTGTGTTTCATCTGGTGGAGGGTCTCTAAAGCACCACCCCGCAACACTAGGACAATCACACAACTCCCAAGACTTCACTTTATTCCTTGGTAAAATCATTCCTCCTTTACTTTTTCCAAAGTAAACAATTTAAGATACAGAGACTCATATTATTAATTTTTAATCACACAGAATAAGAAAAATGCTAGAAGTGGGCAAATATTCCAGATTTCAAAGTGAAATGGGATCATTAATTACATCCCAGGCCAAATTATTCCCATTTTTATAGGGCTACCTAGATGACCAAATTTCACAAAATGTTTTAATTAAAGAAAGTATTTAATAAATTTATTTTGAATATTCACATGAACAAAAAAAGTGTAGATTAAGATATATACTATAATAGATATTGGAATGAACATTATGAAATTGCTGATATTTGGCTATTTTTCATATTATAATTTTTTATTATACATTTTTTGTATTATAAATATATTTATAATAAAAAATGATTAAAAAGTCATTGGAGCAGTTTTTAGTAGAATATACTGATGTGCCTGCTCTCAGTCCTTGAAGTAGACTACATTCTTCAAAGACAGTCACACCCATGTATTTACCCTATCCCACATTTTTTCTACAATATCAATGACACTCCTTCCACAAAAAGGTAGGATGCACACTCCTCCTATCTATCGCAGATTTGTGTGAATGCTTATGTCTGCCCTTGCCAATGGAGTGTACTATGCAGCTTCCCAGATTAGGTTATTGAAAGACTACAGCCTCTGACTAGCTCTCTGGTTCTCTTGCATATTCGCTTTTGGAACGCAGCCATATACTGTAGAGAACCCGAGGTCACCTGAAGAGGTCACGTGTGGTACTCTGGCAAAGGCTCTCCAAAGCCCTCAGTGCTCAGCCAGTACTGACACCGGACATTCAAATGAATGCAAACACAGAAGAGTCCAGCTGTTTGCCTGTTTTCATCCATATGGCCCATGAAATAATTACTATCATTTTAAACCATGAAGTTTTAGAGTATAGATAACTAACACAGTCCTGTTACTTTCAGCATTCTTGGCAGAAGACAGAGACGCACACTTATCAATTTGGCAGAGGACAAGACTATAAAGGATTACAACACTGGATGAAAATGGTAAGATTGAAAATTCCACTGAAAGATCAGAATAAAAATCTAACATAAATAAAATGAAATTTATGACAGAAGAAACAGCTATTTAGGTTGGTATATGGTGAGTGAGAGAGAATTGGCTCAAAACAACAAAAATGACTTGAGAACTTTCACTAACCACTAGCCGTAATGTGAAACTGCTGTATCTTGTGTACTTTTTTTTGTAGTTGTTGTTTTGGTTTTTTGAGACAGGGTCTCACTATGCAGTTCAGACTGGCCTTGAAGTCACTTCGTAACCCAGTCTGGCCTTGAACTCACAGTGATCCTTCTGCCTCAGCCTCCTGAGTGCTGGGATTACAGATGTGAGTCACCATGCAAAACTGCTATATTCTAAATACCAGGAAGCTTGTTACCTTATAAAAATGATACTTGGATTAAAATAACAGAGCTATTCTACTCTGACCATGTCCAGTTCTTGTACATTTATTTTTTTCATAAAGTATATTTTATTCAATAATCTTAATAACAATATATAATAACCACCCTTTTTTTAATAATGCTTACTGTGAGCTAGATGCTATTGCTATTAACTCATTTAATCTTTACAGTAACCACAGGAAGAAAGAATCCTCATCGCTGCTTTATAGATAAGAAAATTGAGGCACAGATTACATGACTAGCCAAAGTGCCACATCTGGTAAGAAGGAGAGCTGGGATTGTATCATATTTTAAATGTGATATACAGGCAACCAAGAAAAGAATCAGAAAGGCAATCAGAGTTTAATCCCTGGAATCCTAATTGGATGGATGGATGGATGGCGGGCAGGCAGGCAGGCAGGCAATCAGAATGCAGAGAGTTAGAAGTCAAAGGTTATAAAGAATGATTAGAGTTAGAATAACGAAGTTGAGTTTGGGTAAAAGGGTCTACGAAACAGGAAAAAAGTCTTTCAATATCTGAAAAGCTGAACAGTGGGAAGAGAAAACAGCTGACTCTAGAACTAAATGGGGGGGGGGTGTGGTGGTGCACACCTGCAATGTGAGCACTGAGGCCGAGGCAAAAGGACCGATGTCAGTTTGAAGTCTGCCTGGGCTACACAGTGAGACCTTGTGTTAAAAAACAAAACAAAACAAAACAAAAACTAAAAGGGAAAATTGCAAGAAGAAAACTTGGGTTATTAAGGAACGATAGCCAGGTATGGTAGGCCATGTCTATAATCCTGGCATTTTGGGTGACAAAGGTGGAAGGATCTCAAGTTTGAACCCCGCCTGGGCAATATGGTGATTTAGCTAGCCACAAAAATTTTAAAAAGGGCCATGAACGTAGCTCAGAATAAAGGCCTAGGTTCAATCCCCAGAATTAAAAAAACGAAGTAAGGAAGGTTGTCTAGGGGTGTAGCTCAGTACTAAAGTCCCAAGCATCCCCCTGCAAAAAAAGAAAGAAAAGTTCTAAATAATGTATTATTTCAATATAAACTTTCTGTCACTTAGTTTGAGGCATGGTGGCACGTGCCTGTAATCTCAGCACTCGGGAGACTGAGGCAGGAGGATTGCCACGTGTTCAAGGTCAGTTGGGGGTACACAGTAAGTTCAAGGCCAGCCTATCCTACATAGTGAGACCTTGTCTCCAAAGAAACAAACAAACAAACAAAAAAACCGCAATAAATAAAACAAACAAACTTTCTGTCTCTTGAAGCATTAACAAAGAAATCACATTTCTAGTCTTGGAGAGGGGCTGATTTAAAGCAGTGCTTTTCAAACTAACTGTGATGGAAGATCAGGGTTACTTAAGATCACTTCAATTTGTCACAGATTTATACTTTTTTGTTTGCTAAATCCACTGATCATATGTTTGGATGTCATGATTATGTCAAATTGTTGAGAATTTCTAAATCTGTATTTTTAATTTCTGCATTGATCTCACTGTGAGTCAGTAACGACCAGATGGGCATCTACAACTTGACACAGTAGTGCTTTAGTTATGTCTTCATTCTGGTAACACAACCACACTGCTCAGGGACATTTTTAGCAATTAGGAACAAAATACTAAGAGTTAACAGATTTTTCTCCTAGTCCTTTATTTTAATTTTTTTTATTTATTTATTTTTTTTTGCGGCACGGGGGATTGAACTCACAGCCTTGCGCCTGCCAGGGCAAGCGCTTAAGCCACTGAGCCAAACTCCCGGCCCTGGTTTTTTGAGGCAGGGTCGCACTATGTAGCTCAGGTCGGCCTTGCGCCGCGTTATAGCCCAAGCCGGCCTCGAACTCACAACGTTCCACCTACCTCAGCCTCCCGAGTGCTGGGATCCTAGTCCTTTATTAAAAAACTTTTCCCCTTCCCCATCTTAATGTTACTGTAGTATAACTAAACAGAATTTAGTTATTGAATGAGTCAGAAGTCAAATTACATATAAAAAAAAAAAATCAAGCTTATTTTTATTAAAATAATTTAAATTCAAATTTATTCTCCCAATTAGGACACTAGAAAAATAAGCATAATTATATTAAAACATAAGCTTAATATGTAAGTATCCAAAATTCTATAAACACATTTGTGGAGTTGGAAGGAAAGTATTCTGTGAGGCTTACCTATACATTCAGTGGTGAGGAAAACAACCAAAGCTTGCACAAGCCAGACCTGCAGCATCATCTTGGATAGATGTTTCTGTAACAGACACATGTAATATTATTTTTAATATTTTTCTCTTACACATAACCCAAAACAATATTGTGTTTCTACTGTATAACTGTTTTCTAAAAGGTGGTAAAATTCTTACAAGAATGCAAAAATTGAGTCTTCAGAATATTTTGTGACTTCCACTAAAGTTTTGGCCATATGAACCTTCTAGAAAACATATTTTATACTTTAAACTTAATTAAAAAAAATCTTTATTATGTTAAGTCTACACATTAGTAAGTAATTATGAGATTCACAACTTTAGACAGACAAATTTCTGCCTGGCAAAATCCACTGCAAGTAACATCAGAATACACTTGACAAAAAAATAAAAAGAGTACACTTGACAAATACGTTTGGAACTCATAGCATTACCAAAAATATGCCCTAATAGATGAAGAATGCCTACAATTTACTAAAAAATTTTAACACCTAGTAGAAAACCAGGCAAAAAAGACTCGAGTTTATTGAAAAGGAAACACAAGTAAATAAAATGTATAAAAAGATACTTTAAAACTCACTCAAAATGAGATATAAGTTAAAAAAACATTCACTGGAAGATTGTCTCTTTAATAAATGGGGCTGGAAAAACTGACTTTCCACATGCTGAAAATTAAACCTAGAGCAAGGTCTATCACCATGCGCTAAACTGAAGTCAAAATGGATCAAAGATCTAAATGTTAAAGCAGAAACACTAAATTTACTGGAAATCTGGAAGACACAGGTATAGGCAGAGACTTTATGAACAAAACCCAGACTGAAATATTACAAAGAATCAACAAATGGGATCTCGTCTTATTAAAAAGCTTTTGTACAACAAAAGAAATCACCAACAGAGTGAAAAGACAACCCAGAGTGAGAAAAAATTAGAGCCAGTTGTCCCTCAGACAAAGGACTTATATCTAGAACATATAAAAAATGGAAAAAAATCAGAGTCCTCAAATTCAAAGACCCAATCCAAAAATGAGCATCTGAGACAAATATACTTCTCAGAGAAGAATAAAAATGGTGTCATGGTTGACACATTTTGTGTCAATTTGAGAAGTTTAGAAGTTTAACTAAGCAACTTTAGCAGGAGCCAGGGTCCTTACCTTGCAAACATCCTCAGACTGAGCAAGAGGAAGGGCATAGAGATTTTGTGAGTGCTACACCTGTCCTGGGGGTGGGTGGTGGGTGGTAGCCTGCTTACAACATAAGGGAGGAGAAGAGGCGTGCTCCCCTGCCTCTTATGCTCTTGTTGCTTTGCTATTTTATGCCCTTTTAAGTATCGTCCCTGTGTAATGCCACCCTGCCTTGGAGCCAGCTGATTCTGGCGTGAAACCTCTACAAACTGTGAGCTAAATAAACCTGTACTTCCTTAATTTTGGGTGAAGGGTATTTTGTCTCAGCAGCGAGAGAAAAGTAACCAAGACAAATGGCAAATAAATACACGAAAAAATGTTCAGTATCACTGGTCATTCAACAGATGCAAATTAAAACAGCACTGAGATCTTATCTCACCCCAGAAAGAATGGCTATCATCAAAAATATCAACCAATTACAAATGCTGGAAGGGCTGTGGGGAAAAAAGAACCCTTCTCCACTGTTGGTGGGAGTGTGGACTGGTAAAACTACTGTGGATATCAGTGTGGGGATTCCTCAAGAAAACTAGGATTGGAGGTTCCATTTAACCCAGCTATTCCCCTTCTGGGTATCTTCCCAGAAGAATTAAAAACATCGTATCACAATGATATATATGCACCCATGTCTATAGCAGCACAATATATAATAGCTAGATCTTGGAAACAACCCAAATGCCCATCAACCAAGGAACAGATAAAAAAGATGTGGTCTTTTTCTACAAGGGAGTACTACTCAGCCATAAAGAAGGATAAACTGGAGACTTTTATAGGTAAATGGATGCAACTCAGGACCATACTCATAAGTGAAATAAATCAGACACATATGTGTAAACATCGTATTGTCTCCCTAGTGTGAGAAGCTAAAAGAGTGAGATCCAAAATGCACAACAGATACTGTAAAATGAGAAGCTGAGTGTGGTGGTACATGCCTATAATCCCAGCACTCGGGAGGCTGAGGCAGGAGTATCGCTGTGAGTTTGAGGCCAGCCTGCGCTACAAAGTGAGTTCAAGGCCAGCCTGTACTGCATAATGAAATCCTGTCTCAAAAAGTCAGACACACCAAGCTATGTATTGTATATTTTATTTTACAGGAAATCCTAGAAATGACAAAGCTAAGGTGACAGAAAGGAGATTACAGGTTTCCTAGAGCTGAGATAGACATGGAACACAAAGAACTTTTTAGCATGATGGAAATACTCTGACCTGATGGAGTGATATACTGAATCATGTCAAGAAGAGCAGAGGCAGCTGGCTGCAGTACTTGAGAGGCTGAGGCAGGGAGGTGCCATGGGCTTGAGGCCAGCCTGGCCTACATTGTGAATTCAATGCTGGCCTAAACTACAGAGTGAGACCTTGTCTCAAAAAGCAAAACAAAAAACAACACAACATAACACAATAACAAAAAGAATTGCAAAGATCTGAGATTTTACCTTATTAGCTAGTAAGTTAGCATGCTACGTTTCATGGACACTGGCAAAAGATAAGAATTTTGAGTCAAAGACAAAAGACTATTATGCTTAACAGTAGCAGCAAAGTATCAGTACTTTCTTGTGCTGACTGTATTGTGTCAGGTGATGAGCTTAAGAGGCCTGCATCATAGAAAGGAGCAGGAAGAATTCCTGCCCTTTACCTTGGAGGAAGGCATTATCTTGATCTTTGGAGGCTGCAAGCAAACCTGTCCTTTGCTATCTGAGAAGATAACGCTTCTATCTTCTAACACCCCTGTAAAGAGTTTAGGGAAAAGATAGTCAGGATTTGGTCATGAGACACATAGGAGTGCAAGAGATCCATGGGTTTCCTATCAGACTGAACTCGAACAAGTAAAGTATTTATAAGTTAGGCCTCAATTATAATGGAACAAAAACTGCACAGCCAAAAGAAATTAGTTTGACTTTTCTAAAAGATATATACAATAATATTTCCTAAAAACTGGACATGTAGTCAACAGTAGAGCGCATGATTAGCAAGCATGTAGGTCCAAATTCAAACCTCAGCACAAAAAACTAACAAGGTGAAAAGGAGAAAGAATCAAATATCCATAAATACTAGAACAGACAAACTGTGGCATATTCAAGTAACTGAGTCACAGCAATGAATAAGAACAACTTCTAAGTACACAAAACATGAATGAACCACCCATAATATCACAGAGAAAACCAGACATACAGAAGTACACTCTGCATAATTTCCTTTATACGAAGTTCATAAGTAAGCAAAATTAACTTTAGTGATAAACGTGAGAACAGTGGATTTCTTTTTTGGAGGGAAGAGGACAGAAGGGAGCATACCCTGGGCCCTGGGTATGTTCTGTATCTTGATCTGGACAATGATAACAACTCACTGAGCTATAAACACTGAGGGGTTCTGGACTTTAAAGTATCTAAGACATACTTAATAAGAACATAAACAAAAACAAATCAAAACTACCCCAATATAGTTCTTTTCTCTATAGTGTTGGCAAAAATACAAAACTCAGAAAGTGATCAATAGTGTTGCGAGACTAAGTAAATAAAGACACCGTTACATAGTCACAGATTACACTGTATACCAAACAGGCTTCCTAAAAAATCGTATACTCAAAACTACATTGTCTGCAAATCAGACCTCCTTTTAAAAGGAAAACAAATACACCTACTCAAAGTGTATAGTCAGATAAAGTATACTACAATATCTGTAAAAACTATAACACATTCATTTGAACCTCATGATTCTACTTCTAACTGTTTTATCCTAATAGATATGAGCAAAATAACACATGTACAAAGTTTTTCACTGCAGCATTGTTCATAATAGTAAAAAACTGAAATAACCTAAAAGTTCCTGATAGGGTATTACTGTTGGTAAAAATTATAGTATACCCAAACATAGCATACACATAGCAAAAAAAAAAAGGACAACAATAAATGAGGGAGGAGGGCAGGAAGGGTACTGTCTACTATATACTCTTTACACCTGTTCAGTGGGGTATTAATGTGATTTTAGTATTTTTGCCAAAAAATACATATACTTTAAATTTAAAAATACTTAATGTGGCCAGGTACAGTGGTATACATTTGTAATCTTAACTACTTGGGAGGCTGAGGCAGGAGGATCACAAGTTCAGGGCCAACCTGAGCACCATAGCAAGATCTCTTATCAAAATAAGATTTAGAAAAGGTGGAAGAGATGTGGCTGAGCGGACCACATGTGGCATGACTGATAAGCTCTGGGTTCAATACTCAGTACCATACACAAAGGAACAACAGAAAAATCTTTGTAAGCTTTTTCCCTACGTAAAACTTCTAGACTGGTGCTTCATTTAAATATATATCCTTACTTGATTTTATATACTTCCTAATCTGCAGCAGTCATTGTGTATAAAATTATTTGATAATGAGCTGTTAAGACTACACTGGGAGTAGATCTACAAAAGACCTAAATTACAAGAACCATTTTCTTCTACCTGCTTCATCCCTTACATCCCAACTGTACCCTCATATTAGGGATCAAAATGTAGCTCAGCGGTAGAGCACTGGCCGACATGCGTATGTGTGCGCTCAAGGTCCTGGGTTTGACTGCCAGCAAGGTAAAAACACAAAACATACACGACACTGGAAGAGCAAACAGCCACACACTAGAAGAATCTACCACTGTTTAACTGCTCACCAAAACAAAGAAAATACAGCATCTGAGAATACTGGTACAGTATGTCATGCTTTCCTCAACACTCACCATGTATCTTTACACATCTCAGAAATTTCCCATTCCTTGGGACTGAAATCAAGGCCTTCACACTGCCCTGTATCTTCAGCCCTTTTTATTTTGAGACAGGCCTAAGTACCTAGGTTTCCCAGTCTGGACTTGCTCTTGTGGTCTGCCTACAGCAAATTCCCAGGGAGGAATTATAGGCATGAGCCACCATGCCTGGCTGCTGTGCTACTCTGTGACAAAACTCAAAAACAGAAAGTCCCTGAAAATATTTATGATTACTTCAAAGCAGTCAGATTTAACTAAACAATGCCATAAGACATAAGTAAAACAGGCAAAGGGGCTTCACATATTAATAGAAAGCAATGTTTCCTTTTTTTTTTTTTTTTTGGTACGGGGATTGAACTCACAACCTCACACCTGCTAGGCAGGCACTTATGCCACTGAGCTACATTCCTGGCCCATGTTGCCTATTTTTAAAAGACTGTCATTGAGATGTGAGGAAAGAGCATCTATTTGAGGCATTTGATTTTTTAGTGCTGTTATGGTTTGTGTTTGGATGTCCCCCCAAAGCCACATGCAGTCATGGAGGGGGGCTTCTAGAGTTTGTGAATGACTCATGGTCAATGCTGGGATTACAGATATGAGTGCTACATTCAAGTGGGTGTGGCCTACATACAATATAAGGGACAAAGAGAGCCTTCTCTCCATGCTCTTCCCCTTTTGCTCTTGTTGCTTGTGCTGTTTTCTGCTGCCATTAACTGTTGCCCTCTGCCATGTGCCACTTTGTCTTGGAGCCAGCTGATTATGCACTGAAACCTCCACAAACTATGAGCTAAATAAAATCTGTCCTTCCTTAACTTTGGGCGTTGGGTATTTTGTCTCAGCAACAAGAAAAATGTAACTGAGATAAGTACTAAGAGATAGAGACACAGGATCCTTTATAATATATGCCCTGAAGCTAACTTAGTATAGGAGCTTCTCTCTTTAAAATGGACAGAATTGTCATTTTTTGTTTATTTTCCCCTTCCTTTTGATCTAGCAACAGTCGACTCTCAATTTAAAACTCAATAGTGCTCCCTCTCTCATTTCTTATGCAATTTTCTATGCAAACTTAAAACATGACTAGCAATCATAGATGCAGGAAAGGTTTACCTCAGAACTGAGTGATTCTTCTATAGCAGTCCTCAGTGATGGTGGATCAACATAATAGTGTTGAAAGGAGTTATAAGACATCATACATAATTTGTTACTATTAATGCTAAAATATCAAAGTTTATGATTTACTTAAAAGATAACAAATACAAGATAACTGTTATGGTTGTTCACTCTTATTTCCATAGGCTTTCCCAGGTGGGAAAAAAGGCAGTGCAGAGAAAATTGACAAATATTTAATAGCTGTACCCATTACAAATTATTTTTACTGCCTATGATTGTGATTTTTCAATTTATGTCCACTTTCTTTTTAATTTAACCCAAGAAGAGAATGAAAAACCATGAATAATATGTCAGATTTACACTGATCGTGAGGAAGAGTATCAATATAACTTTCACTACTATGGTAAGGTTATTGCTATAATTGTAGAAGAGCATATAAACTCTAACTGGAAAAAAGAAAGTAAACATATTTACTGAGTGAGCTGAGGCATCAAGACAGGGTAAAATTTCTGTTATGTTTTACAGTACACTGCTAATTTTAAAAAATTTTGTAAAAGTTGGCAAGACTTACATTAACCAATCATGAAAATAATTATTTACAAAATTCTCTTTTTCCTACTTCCATTAGCACCAATCTATCCTCTCCTTTCCCATTACTGCCAATTTTGAACTCATTATAACCAATACTTGGATACTGTTTTATGTACACAAATGCATTTATGTAAATTATTTCACTTAGTTCTCTTAATATCCTAGAGAAGCAGGTAGACAGGGCAGAGATTATTTACTGGATTTTTATAACAGAAAAAAAATTCAGACAAGGTACTTACCCAAATCACAGTATTAGTAAGTAATGGAGCAGGGATTTGAAACTCAGTTTTTTATCTCCAAATGTCATGTTCTTTTGACTGGGTCTTGCTCTAAAGACAGAAAAGCCTTGTTCAAAAAACTGACTTGGATAATATTTTATATATGTACCTTTAAAATCCCTGTCTAATATCAGGCTTCCCGGTTTGCACAAAGTATACCGTTTTAGAGATCTCCTGTACTTAAGAATACAATAATTCCATAAACAGTTATGCAAGATTATTTGGATAGCCTTGTAAACTAATATGAGTTTGTGGTTTTGAGATAGGGTTTCACTATGTTGCCCAAGCTGGCCACAAACTACTGGGCTCAAGTGATCCCCCTGTTTCAGCCTCAGCAGCTAAAACCTCAATTACCTAGTGTTATGCTTTGATATCATGCTTGCAAGTACTAAAGATTCAACCATGCCTAATTCTATTTCCCCAATGTCTATGTAATGCTATCAAGGGACATTCTGTTAACTGTGATAAAAGCAATACTTTAACAGAATCATACCTTTTGTCTTCTACTAGCAATGAGTTAAAGCTCCTAATTCTTCAACTGTCAAACTATTCTATGCATATAGATATAAAAGTTCATTTTAAGATTTGCTCAGTCATAGGTTATATTCTAGCATGAAGTCACTGTGGCTCCTTTTCCAAATATAGTAACTTAAAACTTAAGAACTGAATCCTCACCCAGGCTATAGCTCAGGGGCACAGTTCCTGCCTAGCAAGCACAAGGTTATGAGTTTGATTCTCAGTACCAAAAAAAAAAAAAAAAAAAAAGAAAGGAAAGAAGAAGAAAGACAGAATTGAATTTTCTAGCACTGTTTCCCATACAATAAGACTTTAATATAACTTAATAACATAAGAAATTGAATTTATAACAATATTTTTAAATTTTCAAGAAGAAAACCTGTCATGTGAAAGTCCCACGTCAAGTGAAAGTTCCCTATAGTCCCACCTAGAGATAACTACTGTGAGCATGTTGGAGTTGGGAGGATACTCTTGCAAAATGTTCTGTGCATATATTCTAACTTTCATGTTTAAATATATACTTTCATACTTTACAAAGATACAACCAGGTAAGCAAGTTTTGTTACTTGTTTTTTTTCACTTAACATTACACCCTGGACATACAAGTAAACACACAGATTAATCCTTGTGGCCTTTGCTCAAATTCCCTTTCTCATGCAGCAATTCCCTAGCTGCCCTACATGCTTCTCCCCTTTTCTGTGTTTTTCCCCCATAGCACTGAAGATCTCTCTAGCAACCTGACAAATATTTTATAGGAAGGGCCAGGTGTAAGTTCTCTGTTGCAACTAGTCAGCTCTGCCACTGAAGTGCAAACGCAGCCAGAGACAACATTCAAACAAATGGGCAGGGCTGTGCTCCAATAAAATGTTACTTATTAAAACAGACTGCTAGCTGGATTTGGTACACAGGTCCGTTTGCTAACCTCTGTTCTAAAATATACAATTCACTTAGTTCACTTTTGTTATGTGTTGAATTGTACCTCCATCCCATGATACATTGAAATCCTAACTCCCAATACCTCAAAATGTAATCTGACTTGGAAATAGGGCCATCACAGATAGAATACCCTCTGGGTTCACAAGTTAGAGCCCTTAGTATAGAATGTCCTATTAAGAACAAAAACACCGAAAGAGGAATGTGACAAAAGAGGCAGATTGGAGCAGTGAAGCTGCAACCTAAAGAATGTTAAGGACTTCTGGCTATTACCACAAAGCTAGGAAGAGGCCATGAAAGACTCTTTCTTCTAGCCTCGCTGCAGAGAATAAATTTCTGTTGTTATATTTTTATTTTTATTTATTTATTTATTTTTGCAGCACCGGGGATCGAACTCACAACCTCACGCCTGCCAGACAGGAGCTTAAACCACTGAGCCAAACTCCTGGCCCTAGTTTTTTGAGGCAGGGTCGCACTATGTAGCTCAGGCCAGCCTTACGCTCGCGTTGTAGCCCAAACTGGTCTCAAACTCACAACGCTCCTCCTCATATCTCAGCCTTCCGAGTGCTGGGCTTAAAGGCATGCACCACCATGCCCAGTAATTTCTGTTGTTTTAGGTTAGCCTAAAGGTACTTTGTTAAAGCACTCATTGGAAACTAATACACTATCTGTATTACCAAAACAGAATGTAAGCAAACGAAGCAGCAATTTTGTCTGTTTTGTTTCGTTACATTCCTTGAATCTATAATCATACTTAGTATAGTAAGCACTTGATGTATTTGGATGAAAAAGTACTTTTTTTCTGAATATGTACGTGACATAGCAGTACATGAATATAATTTAATGCTGTCTTTGTATGATTGACTAGGTCCTTTGATAGGTGTCCGTTTTTGTTGTTGTTTTGTTTTTTGAGACTGAATCTCACTTTGTAGTTCAAACTGGCCCTGAAATTTCTGTGTAGTCCTCCTGCCTTAGCCTCCCTAGTGCTGGGATTACAGGTGTGCACCACCAGGCCCAGCTGAGAGGTGTACTTTTAGTTTAGCTATATCTTCTCTTTGATAATGAGTCTGTTCAAATATTTTGCTTACCTTTTAATTTGGATTTCTTGTTTTCTCACTATTAAATTTTTAATGTTTTAAAATATGCTCTGGATGTAAGACCTCTATTAGAAAACTCATTCAGACATAATATTCTCCCAATCTAAGGCTTATCTCTTCAATTGTGTGTGTGTGTGGTAGTTTGGATTGAACCCAGTACTTTCACACTGATCTACATCCCCATCCCTTTTTTAAGAACAGGGTGTCACTAAATTGCTAAATTGCCTAGGTTGGTCTTAATTAAACCTGCAGTCCTGTCTCAACCTCCCACGGCACTGGCACTATAGGCACGGTAGCTCTTCGTTTCCTTTACATTGTTTTTTGAAGACCAGAAGGTTTCATTTTAATGAAATCTATTCATCAATTGTGCTTTTGGCATTATATCTACAAAATCTTTGTACCACGTCATAAAAGTTTTCTACTTTATTCTACAAATTGTATAGCTTTTTTATTTTTCCAAATCATTTCAAGTTTACATTTATATATGGTATGAAGTAGGAATTCAAGTTCATTTTGCACATACAAATTACCAATTGCATCAACACCATGTTTTGGAAATACTATTTCTTCTGAAGTACACTGCCCCTGCACCTTATCAAAAACAGATGTCCACACATATTAGGGTTTATTTTACCACTCTCATTTCCAGGAGTGAGCACATTTTTGTGTAAAATGCAATTATTTCAGGCTTTGTGAGGGAAGGCCTCTGTTGGAATTACCAATGTACTACTGTGACACAAAAGCAGCCACAGAGAACAAACATGAGGGGGTGATTGTTTTCTAATAACACTTCATGAATATGCAGTGGGCTGCAGTTTGCCGAGTCCTGTTCTATTTCTTCCATTCATCTATTTTTCTTTTGCAACTACTACACTGTTTTGATATGGTAGCTTTATAAGTCCTGAAGCCAACGTGCTGTGTGTGTTTTTAAAACATCAGCTGTCAGCCAGGCGTGGTGGCG
Source organism: Dasyprocta punctata (assembly GCA_004363535.1). NCBI lineage: Eukaryota > Metazoa > Chordata > Mammalia > Rodentia > Dasyproctidae > Dasyprocta > Dasyprocta punctata. Next base: position 71,995 of record RJWM01002254.1, on the reverse strand, counting down.
CATTCCTGTAATCCCAGCACTCAGGGAGGCTGAGGCAGGAGGATCATTGCAAATTCAAGACCAGTCTGGGCTACAAAGTGAACCCAAGGGCAGCCTGAACTGCATAGTGAGACCCTTGTCTCAAACAAACAAAACAAACATCAAGTATCATCCGTCTGGTTTTTTGAGATACTCTTACTATGCAGTCCAGGCCGGCTTTGAACTCACTATTCAGTTGAGACTGGCCTGGAATTCCCAATCCTCCTTCCTCAATCTCCTAGTGCTGGAATTACAGGTATGCACCAACCTACCCAACTATGCTATTTCTTTACTCCTTTGTATGAAAGGTCTATTTTTCCCTCCTCTGGATTTGTATAACATTTCTTGTTTATCAATTGAGCAACTGAGGAATTTGATTGTTATGCCCTATTTTTTGTGCCTGGACTTTGTTGAGCTTCTGAGTGTTAATTTACAGTTTTCATCAAAACTATAATACAGATCTCCCTAATATCCCACCAATCAAGATATTTTATAATCTGGCTGGTGAGAACAGGCACTACAGTGCACTCTGGGAATGACAGGTCCTATTAAATCTTTCCTTTCAGGAGGCTGTTCTTGGCCCTTATCGGTTTCCTTTTTACACATACTGATCAGTATTCACCTGGTTACTTGAACAGGACCTCTGAATCTTTCCAGAGTTCTCTTTCTGTGAAGTCCTCTTTTCCAGTAACCTGTTCTGTGGACAATAGCCACTTTGGTCTCCTCAGTCATCTCCTTCAACTCAGGAATACCTGCTGGCCTCAGTCTGGAGTTTCCCCTTCTTGCCTCATGGCTTGAAAACTTTCAAGGCAATGAACTAGCTCATTCACCTCATTTGTTTATCTCTCATCACCTGATGCCCAGTTTCATTTTTTCCCCTATTTTTTGGTTGTTCAGATAGGAGTATAAACCTTATTACTCGATCTTGGTCTGAAGCACAAGTTACACAAACATTGGGTTACCAAATTAAATAAGAATTATATAACAAAACCTTTGTCAAACTATTGTTTTTGTATAGAAAAGTCTAAACAGTCTTGAAAATAAAATCAAAATGTGAAAACTAACTAGAATTTAGCCTGAAAACATAAGCATTATAGTAAGTATTGAAGTTCTCCCTTACCCATGGTTTCAATAGTTTCAGTTATGTGCCGTCAACGAAAGTCTGAAAATGTTAAACGGAAAATTCCAGAAATAATTCCCAAGATTAAAATAACTTTTAGTATGGTATATTGTTACAATTTTTTTACTATTAATTACTGTTGCTGATTTTTTAACTATGCCTAATTTATAAATTAAACTTCATCACAGGTATGCATGATAGGAAAAATGGTAGTTTATATATGGTTTGATAATATTTACAGTTTCAGAAATCCTTGAAATATCTTGGAACATGCCCCTGTGGATAAAGATGGACTACTGTTGTTCAAAACAACTTAAGTATATGAGTAAGAATTTATAAGCTGAGTGTGTAGTTCCAGCTATGGGGAAGCTGAGGCAGGAGGACTGCTTGGCCCCAGGAGTTAAAGGTCAGACTGGGAAACATAGTGAGACTACATCTGCACAAATGAATGAATGAATGTATGTTACAGTTTATTATCAAGATGGTCCCCAGTCTCATGTAATCATAGGTGGGGCTTTGGGGAGGAAACTGAATTATGGGGACATTATTATAGTCGATTTGCTGTTAAGAGGCAAGATCTGGTTGGAATAGGTGGGTCATGACCCAGAAGGGTAGTCTCAGGTCCTGCCTTTACTTTCTTTGCTTTTCTACAGTGTTGACATGAGCAGCTTCTCCTCCTTCCCCCTCTACCATACTGTTCTGCCTTGGAGACAGTGGACAAATGACTCAAACGTCTACATACTGTGAGCCAAAATAAACCTTTCTTCCTTTTTCTTTTATTTTTTTTTTTATTTTGAAGAGAATAAAACCAAACAAAATAAAACAGAATAGAGTCAATCAAAACAATAATGAAGCCAGGCGTGGTGGCACACACCTTTAATCCCAGCACTCGGGAGGCTGAGGCAGGAGGATCGTTGTGAGTTTGAGACCAGCCTGGACTACAAAGTGAGTTCAAGGCCAGCCTAAACTGCATAGTGAGACCCTGTCTCAAAAAATAGTGCTGGGGATTTAGCTCAGTGGCCTAAGCACCTACCTGGCAGGCACGAGGTTGTGAGTTCAATCCCTAGTACCAAAAAACAAAACAAAACAAAACAATGAACATGGTACATGACTTAAAAAAAAAAAAGATAAAAGGAAATCAATAATGACTACCACAATGCCTCTTGTTATCTTCAAAATAGCTGCCCATACTAGCAGGCATAATAAAATCAAACAAGATAGTACAGAATAAAACCAATAAAAACAAAACAATGGAAGCAATACAGACAGGGCCTTTCTTCCTTTAAATTGTGAATGCTGAGTATTATGTCTCAGTGACAAGAAAGTGACTAAGACAGATTTTCAGCAAAGTGGGGTCACTGCTGTGACTACCTGACCATGTGGTTCAGAAGCCTCTGGAACTGGTTTGCAGGAGGAATTTGGAAAGGTTAACATTCCTGTAGAATGTAGAAGCAGCCCTAGGATGCCAAAAGCACAGTTTGATAGGAGATTCTGGTTGGAGGTCAGAAGAACAGAATGCCTATAAACAGGCAGATGGTAAAGACCAAGTTCAGGCGGTTTCAGTTGGAAAAGACCTCCCTTGGAAGTTTGACTCCAGGCCATGTGTGTTATACTCTAGCAAAAAATATGTCTACATTTTGCTCATGTCCTGAGACTTTGCAGGAGACTGAGATTAAGGGTGATGGGCTAACCTGGTGGAGGAAATTTCAAAGCAGCCTAACATTCAGTCTGTGGCATGAATACTGCTTGCTGCTAGGTTAAAAAGCAGATTTAAAAAGTTTCCAAATTGGCCAAAAAGGAAGCCCTTACAAAGGTGATGCCTTGGAGTGGAGGTGGCGGAAAAGACAAAAGAAGTCAAGTACTTAGCGCCAGGCATAGTGGCCCATGTCTGCAATCCTAGCCCTCTGAAGGCTGAGGCAGGAGGATCACCTTAAAGTCCAGGCTGTTCAGGGCCACACAACGATTTTAAATCCAGTCTGAACTACATAGAGACTGGATCTCCAAGAAACAACAAAACAAAAGCCAAACAGTATACTTTACAACAGGACAATAGAAAAGACAGCTTCAGGCACCACAAGGTCCCACCCTTCACATTGCTAGCAATTTCTCTGAGAAGAGAGCTCCAAGGTACTCTGCTCAAAAACAGCTCTTAGGACACCGACCCCTCAGGATTTGTTCACAGTGCTCACCCATCCAGGCACTCTGATGGCCTCTGGAGCCATGGCAACGGACCTGGTTACAGCTCAAGCAGATCTCGGCTTCATCTAGGTGGTGCTGGTTTTACAAGCATGCAGAATACAACAATTTGGGATCAGAAAGGTATCTATCCTGATTTCAGAAGGCCGGAGGTCAGGCAGTGTCCCCCGAGAGGGAGTATGTGATGTTATGAAAGTTAAGCTGAAAATGCAGTGGTGATGCCTGAAAGCTGAAGCCAGGAATGAGGAAAGGCACAAAGCACAAGCAAAGCCAATGCAAGAGAGGAGGAATGAGGGCTACAATTCCCAGCATTGCCATGGGGTGGAATCAACCAAGGCTTTTGGAGTTCGCATCTTATCATAGCTCACCCTGGGTGCTGGACACAGAGAAACAGGATTTAATGTTTGTTCTCCTGGGTTTTGGTCTTGCTTTGGTTGCACTGGTTTCTATCCCCCTATTCCTTACTTTCGGAATGGAAATGTTTACCCTGTGCCACAGTACATAGGTAGTGTTTTAACTTCTTTTTGATATTTACAGGGGCTCACAGCTAAGAGTTTACCTTAAGTCTCAGAGAAGATAATGGACTTGGATTTTTTAGCAATGCTGCAACTGTAAGACTTTGGTGATCCCGAGATGGACTTAATATCTTTTTTTTGGGTGTGTGGGTAGGGTACCAGAACTGAACTCAGGACCTCACACTTGACAGGCAGGCATTGCACTGCTAAGCTAAATCTCTGGCCCTCAACTTAACGCCTTTAGCATGAAGAGATGCACATGAGTCTTTTGGGGGTTGGGAGCCAGGGACAGAATGCTATGGTTGATATACAGATGTCCTTTCAAAACATCATGCAATTATAGGTAAGGCTTTTGGGGAGGTGACTAAATTATGGGGGAATTATAGTTGACTTACTGTTAAGAGGTAAGGGCTGATTGGAAGAGGTGGGTCACTGTGGGCAAGACTGAAAGGGTATATATCCGGTGTCAGTACTTTCATTCATTCTCTTGCTTCCCTGCTGTCATATGAACAGCTTCTCCTCCTCCATGCCCCTCGGCCATGCCATCCTGCCTTGAAACTAACTAACTATAGACTGAAACATGAGCCGAAGTAAACCTCTCTTCCCTGAAGTTGTGTGTGTTGAGTATTGTGTTTCAGTGATGAGAAAGTAACTAAGAAAAATGACTTAGTATCTGATATATCTAAAAAGGCATCTCACATCACTGGGGAAATGAACTGTTCATTAAATAGTATGGGGACAATCAGCTTTATGAACAAAAAAATAAAGAGCTTCAATTCATCTCTCTCTCTGTTTCTTTCTCTCTCTCACAAACACACACACACACACACACACACACACACACACACATTCTCACAAACTCACTCCCTCCAGATTAAGAAAGGAATTGCGAAAGCAAACTTGTAAGAATACTGCAAGAAAATGTATTTAAGTGCTCAGAAGTGCTTAGAGAAGTTCTTTAACCAATTATCTTTGACTATTTTGGCTAACAAAAAGGCTTCAAGAGTACTTTGATAAACGCCTATGTTCTCACCGTTGCTCAAGACATAAAACATGATAAACATAATTGAAGTCAAAGAGATCCTACCCTCAAAAGTTTAGGAAAGTAGTGCAAGAACATAGAGAATACCTAATTTCAACAGGGCTCAGGAGTATCCAGCCATAAAATTAGGTTAAGAGTCTTCTAAACAAGGGAAGATAGCATGAACATGAGATATACATAATTTCTAATTCTGTCAACTAAAGATTATCAATGACAAAGTCCCAGCATGCCAGTCTATCAACCTGAGCTGCGCTATCTGAAACACAGCTCTGGAGAGTTTACCGTGCTAGTGGAAGGGGTTAGAAGGTATATGTGAGAGAAACCCAAACAAAAAGAGAACATGAGCTAAGTGTGATGGTGCACACCTGCAATTCCAGCACCCTGAGAAGCTGAGGCAGGAGGATCACAAGTTCTAGCCCAGCCTGGCAACTCAGTAACTCAGTGTAGAAGGCACCAGCAGGAAACATACTACTCAGAAGCAATGATTAAATCAAGCTCCTTTAGGGCTGGAAGTTTGGCTCAGTGGCTTAAGCGCCTGTCTGGCAGGCGCGAGGTTGTGAGTTTGATCCACAGCGCCGCAAAAAAAAAAAAAAAAAAGAAAGAAAGAAAAAAAGTGATTAAATCAAGCTCCTTTAAAGCAAAGGATAAAACTGATCACTAAAAATCTGGAGGCAGAACATTCAGATTTTAATGGGGCAACAGATTTATTGTGTTGAAAGGAGTGAAGTCCCTGCTCTATGTGTGTACATGTATCTTTAAAACAATAATCTGCTGGGCGTGGTGGCACATACCTGTAATTCTAGCACTTGACAGGCTGAGGCAATGAGGTTCACTGCAAGTCAGGCCAGCTTGGCCTATATAATGAGTTCAAAGTCAACCTAACTACACAGGGAGACCCTGTCTCAAAAAACCAGCAAAAAAAGAAAAAAAAAAAAAAGAAAGAAAGAGAAAAGAAAGAAAAAACTATCCTAAGCCATAAATTAACGAATACAGTTCTCTTATTCATCATCAGTCTACTAACTTATTTCTCACTAAATCTCACTAAAATACATTACATGGCCACAGAATAAAAAAAAAAAAAGTACAGTCTGAAGCCTTGTGACAATATTACAAGTGTTTCTGAAGCCTTCTACATTGCTGACTACTCCGCTACTGAATTTCTAATACCTCCTGGAGTCTACATAACCACATAATGTAGCTGATTCTTTCCTTTATCCACCTTCCTGTCTCCTTTACCGATTTCTGTTAGCTTTTATCTCCTAGCTATGACTGTTCCCAAAGATAAAATACGTAGCTTCTACTTTCCTTCAGCTATTAACTTTGAACAACATCATTTGAAGAATTCTGGCTTGAACTTTCTTTTAAATCTAGTTATACATTATCTTCCAGCATATTTATAGAGTCTATCGTTCTTTTACCTATCCATTACATTTTAGCTTTTCTCAGTTATACATGTTACCTAGACTTTTTCCACCGTATCTTTCCCACTTATCCTCTACCACAAAGAATCTAATTTGGGCAGTAATTACCTAACTATTTATAATCAGCTTTTTTCCTTCCAGTCTCTTTCTTCTCTTCTAAGCATTTAGAACGTTATTGGTAAATGAATCTTTCTCAAACACTAAATAAAGGTGTCATTCTTCTCAAAAGCTTGGAATAATAATGTCAAATATTTTAGATACTTAAGAACTAAAAAAAATTGGTTTCAGTTGGTGGCGCATACCTATAATCCCAGCATTAGAGAGGCTGAGGCAAGAGAATTGCTTCAAGTTCATGACCAGTCTGTACTACACAGTGAGATAAATAAATAAATATAAAATAAATAAATAAATAAATATAAAATTGGCTTCAGTGTGACCTCCTTATCCAATTAATCTTTTTCAATATCCAGGCTTTTCTGTCCTTAAAAGAAAAGGCTGAGGATATAGCTCAGTGATAGAACCTCTGCTTACTATGCAGGAAGCCCTGCGTTCAACCCCCAGATCTGCAAATAAATATGTACATAAATAATTTTTTTAAAATTCTGCTGGGCATAGTGGCACTTGCCTGTATTCTTAGCAATTGGAAGGCTGAGATAGGAAAATTTCAAGTCAAGCTATTCCCTTACTATACTTTCAGAGAGAACTGTAAGCAACCTGATTATTCTAATCATACTGAAATGATTTTTGGAGTCTTCCAACTGCAAAGCAAATATTTAAGGTCTCCATTTTGTTTGGCCTTAGTACGCCATTCACAATTTGGTCTTACCTTTAAAGCATCATCTAGACCAGTGGTGGCAAACCTACAGTGACCACGCTATAGCCCACTGTTAGTTATCACTGAAGGTTCTAAAATGTTCACCATCACTGATCTAGAGTCTGAGCTCAAGTAACAGGACCAAAAAATTAGACTTCCTCTAAAATACTTTGTTCTTTCAGAGTTTGTGCTTTAACATATAATATGCCCTGTGTCAATGCCCTCCTGATACTTCTTTGCTCTGACTGTTTATAATCCAGGTCAAACATCTGTGGAATTTACCCCACTCTTAGAAACATCTTCGTTCTCGGTTCACTTTTATATAGTTCCCTAAAAGGACTTGTAATGTTGTACAGTAATTATTTTAAATGGCTTAGTATGCTCAGAACCTAACATATTTTGAGGATCTTACAGACAAGTAAGAGTGTTTTGTTGTTGTTGTTGTTGTTGTTTTTTCGCTGTGCTGAGGATTGAACCCAGGGTTTCAAGTACTACTGGCTAAATCCCCAGCCCAAGAGTTAGTTTCAAAAAAAAAAAGAGTTGGTGTTTTAAAAGACCTTCTGATATGATCATATTATTCTATTCATTGCTATTCAAGCATGCTACACGAAAACGCAGTTACATATTGTGGTTGAGATTTCAGATTTTGAAGCCAGGCTATCTAAACGCAAAGTTAGGATCTACTTTTTAGCTAGGCAAACTAAATTAACCTTTCTGTGCCTAGGCTTCCCTTTGTTTAAAAAGAGGACAAGCCTGGCGTGGTGGCGCAAGCCTTTAATCCCAGCATTCGAACCTTTAATCCCAGCACTCGGGAAGCTGAGGCAGAAGGATCGTTGTGAGTTGAGACCAGCCTGGGCTACAAAGTGAGTTCAAGGCCAACCTGAACTGCATAGTGAGACCCTGTCTCAAAAAATAGGGCCAGGGATTTAGCTCAGTGGCCTAAACACCTGCTTGGCAGGCGCGAGGTTGTGAGTTCAATCCCAGGTACCAAAAAATAAAAAAATAAAATAAAATAAATAAACAGAGGACAATAAGCTCTACCTCATGAGGTTACAAGGATTAAATGCATTATTATGAGCAAAACATTCAAAACACTGTCACAAAATAAGCATTACATATGTATCGGCTATTATCACTAGTACACCTCGAACCCTTTCCACATGTGAATCATCTATGTTCTATTATCTTCCATTGTATATTATACTGTCCATGCTGTATTATGAATGGGCTCCCTTCATTCTCTTTATCCAAATCTTACCCAGATTTTGAGGCTGACTTCTGATAAGTCTATTATTCTAATCTTCGTATATGATCACTTTTTAACTTAAATATCTACTCTATAGCATTTTCTGTATCACTGTATACTTAATTAAAACTGCATTCAAGTAATAATTCGCACATAAGTTCATAACCTACTTACTCCATTTTTAAAACTCTTTGAAAGAGGCATCTGATTTCCTAAAGCAGGTGTTAAGTGCTTAGTTTTTGTGAAGTAAAAACAATAAAATTCAAAAGAAACCTCAACTCTGGTAACACTGCCTTTGCAATCAAAGAAATGCAGAAGACTGTGAGAACATTCCATGCTTCTCTAGGAGCCAAGCTGCAAACGTATTAGGGCCAAGGAATTCTGACTCCCATTAAAATGAGAAGCTCTGAAATAGTTTCTGGAGGGAAAAATCCTCCCTGTTCCTGTGCAGCTATGGGTAGCACTTAAATTCCCAAACCAAATTGCAGCACTGGGTTCTCTAAGAAAAATATGTCAACATAACAAGATGTGAACACAAGCTTTGCAATCAGAAAGATCTAGGTTGGGGCGGGGGTCCCCTGAGCCTGTTTCCTTCTCCACAATGGATACTGTGCCATCTACTTCACAGGTATACACTGTACTTATCAACATAAAACTAACTGAAATGCCAAATTTCCTTAGATGAAAATTTTAATTTTACCTAAGAACATGTTATGTTAGCTGGCATCCGTAGTTTATAAACTCTACAACTATCTATAAGAAAAATAAGTACAGTATTGTCAATCATACAGGCTTGAGATGAAGGAAATATCTTACCAGAAAGTTTATCCTTCTTTGACATTCTTTGTAATTTGTTATTTCACTGCGGTTAACAGAGTTCGAAATTATCTCCAAAAGGAAATGTTTGGAATGTACAATTTAACTTCGATATAAAATTAAGTTTTCTAACTGTATTTCGGCTTATAGTTCAAAATATTTCTCAACAGCTATTAATATAAATTTAGGAAACCAAGATAATGGCGAACGGCACAAATGATGATCTGAGTCAGTAATTTCAAATTAAAAGTTTTTCCACACACAGTCTAAAGGGTTTGTTTACAGCACTAAAACTAACACTCTAATCTTTTTAGAAGATTCAACCCAAATTTCTAATAATTATTTTATGGCATTCTAATTGCTGAAATGACCAACACTAATTAAACCCAAATGAATTTTCTTGGAAAGGAAAAAAGAATACACGTGGCAAGTCTTACTTTTAACCTGACCTCTCCACACCCCGTTTGGAGTTGTAAATCAAATGCTGTTTATCCACGGAGAAACCACGACAGCGCTACTCGTAATAACCTTTACGTTTAGGGGAAGGGATGAAAAATTTAAAGATGGATCTGTTCTCCTTAGGACATAGTGGTGTGTGGAACTTGTTAGGACTGATACAGACCAACAGAAAACACGTTAGTAATAATTATAAGCACTGAGAACTTTCAACAACACTGAAATGTTAGTTTTCAGGATGAGAAGATGGCTCTGGGGAAGGGACATCAAGCTCGGAGAAGGGAGCGAAGAGCCAAGTGCGAAGCCAGTGGCGTTTAAGGGGAACCGGGATTACGTGGACCTGGCAATCAGAGGTAGGCGCACCGAGGGAGGTCTGGGCGGAGGCTCACGAGGGTGTGCGCCGGTGTGCGCGCGTGGTCGGGGTTAAGGTCATACCTGGGCTTGAGAAACCTGGGTGACAAAGTTGGGAAAGTCGAATTCGGAAGTGGGAACCGAGAGAGGAAGGAATGTGAGAATTTCCAGGCTGGTACGGACAAGTTTGGAGAGCGTCGGGTGCTCAGCTCTACGGCACAGGATGCCCCTAGAGAGCCCGATGACCGCTCCGTGGCGGCGGAACCCACAGCCTCCAGCGACACGGCCTGCCGCCACCCGGCCCTTCTCACCTCAGGCCCCGAAGCCTCGATCCTCCGTGTCTGCCCCGCGCTCGACTCCCTGGACGCCCGACCGAGCCAGACCCGTCGGCCAGGCGGGCGCGACCCCCAGCTCAGAAGAGCCCGGGCGGCGCCTGACAGCTCCGTGGGCCCCACGGTCGCTCGCCGGAGCCTCGGTCGCCTCGCAGCTCCTTCTCCGCGGCCGCCGCGCTCGGCGCTGCGCCCCCTTAACCCCTCCCCGCGGTGCCCTCGGGAGCCCCGCCTTCGGACAGGGGGCCTGTGCGCTGATTGGTCCAAGCTGGTCCCGGCGCAGCCGGCCATTGGCCCAGGGGCCGCCGACGCCGAGGGGGCGGGACTCGGGGGCGACTACGATTCCCGTAACGCGGCTCCTGGCATCCCGGATTCCGGTGGCTGCGCCCGCGTTGTCGCTCCTAGACGAAATCGAAGGGTTCCCCCCACCTCTCCTCTGCGGGCGGAAAGAGCGAAACGTTCCATTTTCCCGGGGACTAACGGAGTCGTGAACTGGAGCCCGGGTGCTGCCAGCGCCTATCCCCTCCGCTCTCACCAGGGCGCGTTCTTCCTCCCACGAGGCCTTCCTCGAGGGACCGCCGGGCTCCCTTGGGGACCGGGAGGCGTGGGAGCCCCTTGGGGACTGTGAAGGGCTCAGTGGCCGTGACTGCGCCGGAGATTACCACACTTTGTGGTGGCGGCTTTGGTCCAAGTGTTATGTAAAAGAACCTTGCTGCGGTATACTTCTTTCTTGTTAGTAAATGTGTTGGGTGTGATTTATCAGTGAACCCAGAGCTGGTGACTTGCCAAGAAACGAGTGTTTCTTGCGGTTTGTACCTCAGAATCTGTGATAAAAATACCGAATGGGAACCAGTTTCGTTGTCATTCACCCTCACTTCCCCGACCCCCACCCCACTGTCTGGAAAATGAATCTAAAGGCCCACGTTGGCATATACTTTTTTCCAAAGCAAGATGAGAAGCTTAAGAGATAAGGGTATGTGTGACAGTAAAGAAACTTTCAACGTCGGAATCTTTGGGGGAAAAGAATGGCAGACTACAGGAGAGCAAGAGCAGTTTTTTCTGTTTTGTTTTGCTGAGCTAGGAACCAAACCAAGAGCCTTGAACTTGTAAGGCAGGGCTCTTCCACTGAGCTATAACCCTAACCCACAATAATATCTTCATGAACTATTTTTATTTAGAAAATAAGACTATTAAGATTCTTAATAATCTTGATTCAGGTGAGGTGTAATAAAACAGATCAAATTATGATCTCTTAGTTGTTGATCAGATATTTTTAAAAAGACACAGCAAAGTGGACCTATTAGTGTCATCTGGGGGAAATGTGAGGATGGTTCTGTAGTAGGAGGCTTAGTGTATGATAACATGGCTGGGCAGTGGGGCTCGAACTGAGGAGACTGACCACAGAAGGGCAGCACCTGAGCCTGAATGGGTCAAGCCAGGCCCTGTGCTGGTTACCAATGTTCTGATGGGAGAACACGCGGAACCCAGCACCTGAGTGAGACCACCTGGATACTAGGTGGCACAACTGGATGGCAGCAGTTGACTTCCAGGCTACGGTCCTTTTGTTCTTATCGTGATCCTTTCTGCTTTCAGGATGTATTTTCTCTTTTTTATTCAAAGCACCTGAGCACTTTTGAACTTTTGCCCTTCTAATTTCTGCCCTAAAATAAATAACGTTCTTCCACCTTCACCAGTTGTCCTGACTAATTCAGTGACCGGGACAAACAACCTGGAAAACACTGCTGCTGGTCCCTGCCACATCTGATAACAGTTCTGCAGCTGATGATGTGTTCAGCACTTTCTATTCCTTGTCACCCTATAGCTAGCCTACATAGTGAGACCAGATTGTATTCTACTCTTGTCATTTATAAGAGTGTTTATTTTATAGTGTGACCCTGTCTCAAAAAACTAGGTCTGGGAATTTGGCTCAGTGGCTTAAGCGCCTGCCTGGCAGGCACGAGGTTGTGAGTTTGATCCCTGGTGCCAAAGGGAAAAAAAAAAAGTGTTTATTTTTATTAGTATGTATTTGCAGTACATAATTATTACATTTATGTTGAGTTGGTAACATGTACATAACACATCTTAATTGTTTTCATCCTCTACCCCTCCCAGCCCTTCCTGCTCCCTCTACCTCTTGGTCCTCTTCCCACTTGCGAAAACTCTTGTTCCCTGTCTTTCCCCTCAGTTCTTTTTTCCTTTTCTTCTTTCCCATCCTTTTTCTTCCCCTCCCTCCATGTTCCTTCCCATCTCTTGTTCTCTTTCTCGTTTCAAAGAGAAATTTATCTTTCAGTTTGCTCTTTATTTACATTATAGATTTCTCATATAAGGGAAATGATGTAGTATTCAAGTTCACATGTCTGATTTTATTTCACTTAATGTTTTGATGTCAAGGTGCATCCGTTTACTTATGAATGCCTCAAGTTTATCCTTTATAACAGAGTAGTACACCACTGTGTATTAATACCACATTTTCTGTATCCATTCATTCCGCATATAGGCCATTTCTAAGATTCAGCATTGTAATATGACTTTTACCTGTTAAAAATACCTACAAGGGGTATAGCTGGGTTATAGTGGATGTCTTTTCTTTTCTTTCCTTTTCTTTTTGGTATGTGAGACAGAGTTTCACTGTCTAGTTCAGGCTGTCTTTGAATTCACTATGTAGCCCAACCTGGTCACAAAGTCACAGTGATCCTTCTGCCTCAGTCTCCCAACAGGCATGTACCACCACGTTTAGCCTTTTCTAACTTTTTTTTCTTTTCTTTTCTTTTCTTTTCTTTTCTTTTCTTTTCTTTTCTTTTCTTTCTGTCTTTCTTTCTGTCTGTCTTTCTTTCTTTCTTTCTTTCTTTCTTTCTTTCTTTCTTTCTTTCTTTCTTTCCTTTTGAGACTGGGTTTCACTATGTAGTTCAGTCTGACCTTGAAAACCCAGGCTGGCCTTAAACTTGCAATAGTCTTCCTGCCTCAGCCTCCCAAGTACTGAGATTACAGATGTGGGCCACCACATCCGGCCTGAGATTTCTATTTTTAGTTTTTTTGAGGTCTCTCCATAATGGTTGTAGAGTACTAGTTTGCATTCCCACCAACAATGTAGAAGAGCCCCTCCTCTTTTTTATGGAGTTGTGGCATCTTGTTAACAAGGTATGACTTTTATAATTAATAATTCCCAGCAGGCAGGGGATAGGGGTGGAGAGAGAAAGCCTTGTTAAAATGCAAAGGTAAGTGGAGAAAGTGGCATAAGAGTGAGGACTTCTCCTTTTATGTCCTGGAATCAGTATTTTTAGACTTATTAAGAGCAGAAGGTGGAGAATCTGTGCAGTGAGAGGGCAACAGGAAGACACAGAAGTTACTTGGGAGGAAATGAATGAAGCTAAGGGGAAAAAAAGCTGTAGAACAAAGGTGATACATGTTGAAGACAGATATTACCTGCCTTTCTGGTTGCCTAAATCTGTTCTTGACTAGGATATCCATTTACTTCCTTGTCTATTCCCACTTGAGTATTAGTCCTGAAACTAAGCACATATCCTGCATCTGTCTAATGATTCCAGCGTCCATGTTGATGACTCAGTAAGCTGACCTCACAATTTCTCATCCTTTTCATTTTTAGTAATCATCAGCTTTGTAGAAACAACCCACACATAGAATCACACTTTCAGCCTAGTCATTGAAAGCAATTACTCCATCTCCAAAATGGATTGGGTATCCCTCTTTGTACCTAGAGCCATCTACCTATCTTTTGTATTTAGTTTTTAGTTTTTTGAGACAGGGTCTTGATATTTAGTCCAAGGTGAGCTTGAACTTACTGTGTAGCCTGCTGACTTTGAACTTATGGTCCTCCTGCCTCAGTCTCTCTAGTGCTGGGAGTGAGGTGTGCACCACCATGCCTGCTGCCCACCTACGCTTTCATCTCCTTTTTGTGCTCCTTCCCACTGAATCTGCACTGTGTCCTCAAATAACCTCCAGTCTCTGTTCACATAGCTTATCAGTTATTTCCTGCCTTGTCTTCCCAAGCAGTGAGAACCCTTTTAGCAGACACTTTAAATGCACTCTTACTACAAGTTCCTTACTTTAAGTTTCTTGACCTTCAGCCAAGTTTACTTTATCTACTTTATCAACCTATTTCCTAGGTATTTCCCTTTTCCTTGAACTGTTAGCGCCATCCCAATATTTATTCTTAGTGCAGAATCATGTTTCATTATTCTCTGGAGAAATCAAGACTACCATTTGAGAGCACTCTTGCCTTTTCTCCAACTTAGAATCCAAGTGGTGTGTGTGTGTGTGTGTGTGTGTATATATAATCTGCCACCTTCTTTCCTCAGTAGAATAAAGCACCACCCCCACATTCTTTATATGTTGTACTGCTCCTATATTCTTGTTCCTACTCCTACTAAATTTAATCTCCTAGTTTTATATCTTTCATTATTAACATTAAATAGTTTAGAAACTTTAAAATTTGAGTTTTTTTTTTAAAACTGAGTATTGATGGTGAGTTGGAAACAATTTCTCTATGTCTGAAAACCTTTGTAAGGTAACAATCTAATTCATAGATAAGAGCAACTAAATGTATCTCAAAATGAAGCCAATTAAACTATACTATGATCTATTCAACAAAATGAATTTAAGGTGAAATATGAATTTAAATCAAGTTGTAATTAAATTTCCAAGATAGAAAATGGGGAAATTTCGTAGCAACAAAACTAAGAAGCATTATGCCTAGCATTTCAAAAATTTTACCAGAGAATAGTATGTACTAAGAAAGATGAATATACTGCAAAGGTACACCTTGAAAAGCTTTTCACGAATGAGACACACAAATATAAGTAGTATTAGATCAAGAAACAGAACATGCGCAAGACATTGAAAGGCCCTTCCTGCTGCCTTCCAGCCGCCAGAAGACCAGGAGTGAACAATATTCTGATTTCTAACACCACAGTTTTATGACTCTTATTTAAAAATTGATAAAATCTGAATATGTAAATGTTCATTATGCATATTTATGGAGAGGTCAAAACCTCTTCACGGAAGCGTGCATAATGAACACATGCATTTATAATGAATAAACAGAAAGCTGCTTTGGTGTTCTGAAGTCCCAAAACTTAAGGTCATCCCAGCCATTCCAATTTATTGAATTTATTTACTCAATAAGCATTTATTAAGCATTGACTATATCCTGGCCCTGAGATATAGATCTGAGGGAGATGTGTATATTGTCCCTGAGGGCACAAAAGTCTAGTAATATAGATACCTAAAAGAACAATTACAGTATTGTCATAGAGCTGTGGGAAAGGTGTTAAGAGAATATTCTGAGATGCGCAAGTACTTTAGTAAGTGGGTATTATGAGAATGCTGTTGCTTAGTTTTATCTCCAGTTATACATCTCCATACCCTGTTGTGGATTAAAGATAGTCAGTTCTTCAACATTTTATGGAAAAATGAGGTTGACTTCCATTCTCGAGTCTGGCAGGCCTAAGTACTATATTTCTCAAAGGACTCTGTGCCAGTTGGGTGTCTAAATTTTTTTTCAGTACTAAGAATTGAACCCAGCAAAGCCGGGTGTGGTGGTGCACGCCTTTAATCCCAGCACTCGGGAGGCTGAGGTAGGTGGAGTGTTGTGAGTTCGAGGCCGGCTTGGGCTACAATGCAAGCTCAAGGCTGGCCTGAGCTACCTAGGGCGACTCTGCCTCAAAAAACTAGGGCTGGGAGTTTGGCTCAGTGGCTTAAGCGCCCGTCTGGCAGGCGTGAGGCTGTGAGTTCGATCCCCAGTGCCGCAAAAAATAAAATAAAATAAAACAATTGAACCCAGGCCCTTTGCAATGAGCTATATCCCCAACCCTTTAGAATTTTCTCTTTTTCTTTTTAAATTTTGAGACAGGATATTGCTAAGTTTCTAAGTTGTCCAGGCTGGGCTTGAACTCGTGATCTTCCTACCTCAGCCTCCCAAAGTACTGGCATTACAGGTATTTGCTACCATGCTGAACTAGGAATCTAACCTACTTTGGGAGCATGGGGTTGTTGTTGTTTTGTTTTTTTGAGGCAAGGTCTTGCTATGCAGTTCAGGCTGGCCTTAAACTTACTATGTAGCCCAGGCTGGCCTCACATTTCTGGCAATCCTCCTGCCTCAGCCTCCCAAATGCTGGAATTACAGGCGTATACCACCATGCCCAGCAAGACTCTTTGACCTTGTCTCTGGGTGTCCTGAGCCACCATATAAATCCAACTAATGTGCTGGACTGCCTGGAGAGGGCAGAGACTACTTGGAGAAGACTGACCTTGCTGATGTTGCTTTTCTTATATCCCTGCCAAGCACCAGATATTTCAGTAAAGCTCTCTTGGAACTTTCAGGCCAGACCATAACAAGGTAAATATGACCGAGTGACCTGAATCAATACTATGTAGGCTGCACTTGGGAGGTCGAGGGAAGAGAATACCAAGTTCAAATCCCTCCTGATTAACTTAGCAAAATCGTGTCTCAAAATAAAAAAGATAAAAAGGACTGGAGATTAGCTCAGCAGTAGAATGAGTGCTTCTGGGTTTGTTTCCCAGTCCTAAAAAGAAACAAAACAAAACAAAACAAAACAAACCATATAAGGCAGAAGAAGAATTGTCTAGCTGGACCCTGCCCAGATTTCCAGTTCAAAAATTGTAAGATATATTAAAAGTCACAGTTTTGTCAGGAGCTTTAAATAACCAAAAACAAAACCCTCAAAAAAAAAAAAAATCGCTCACATTCATCATGCATAATGCTCTAAACCTGACCATATTACTCTGCTTGATACTCGTCAATGCTTTGCCATTATCTAAAGTTTCTTTTTTTTTTTTTTTGTAAGTCCTAATAGTCTTCCACTACCTTACCTCTACCTCTGCCTTATCTCCTGGTTTGATCTCCAACTCCAGGATCTTATATTGCCTATTTGCTAATGCTCTCTGGGCCAGCATCCAACATACTGTTTCCTGCTTCCACGCCAAGAAAAGACAGCTTGTGCTGTTCCCGTGGCCTGTCAATGCCTTCCTCATTTTCTTTACCTAACTTGCTCACCATTCATCTAAGTAGATATTTCCTTCCAGAAGTGTCCTCTAAAGTTTGAGGAACTCATAGCAAAAAATACAAAAGATTCCAAAAGAATGACCTTTCATCTTAGAAGAGGAATTGAGGAAGTTTGAAATTTTCAAACCATAGAGCAAAAATGGAATGTTGGAAAGGAGGTACTATGGCTTGAGTGTGTCTCCCCTAAGGGTCAGTTTGTGTTGATAGCTGGATTGCCTGACTAGAAATCTCGATAGATGGTGGAACACTTAAGAAGTGGGCCCTAGTGTAAGGTGAAAGAATTAATGCTTATTTCATTAGCAAGGGTTGTTGTCACATGCTTGTGGCCTCTTCTGCACATAACC
Source organism: Dasyprocta punctata (assembly GCA_004363535.1). NCBI lineage: Eukaryota > Metazoa > Chordata > Mammalia > Rodentia > Dasyproctidae > Dasyprocta > Dasyprocta punctata. The sequence goes on along the minus strand of RJWM01002254.1, from coordinate 54,285 downwards.
ATCTTCCTTCAGCTTCTCTATCATGTTGTGATACAGCCAGGGAGCCCTCACCAGAGGTCAAACAGGTGAGGCCATTCAATCTTTGACTTTTGGTCTTCAAAACTATGAGCTCGATAAACTTCCCTTATAAGATATCTAGCATCTGGTATTCTGTTATAGCAACACAAAATAAACAAATAATCCAGGTAAAATGTTAGAGTAGAAAAATTCTCTGTTCTTAGCCAGGTGTGGTGGCACATGCCTTTTTTTTTAATCCCAGCAGTTGGGAGGCTGAGATAGGAGGAGCATTGTGAATTCGAGGCTGGCTTGGGTTACAATGCAGGCGCAAGGCTGGCTTGAGCTGCATAGTGCAACCCTGCCTCAAAAAACTAGGGCTGGGAGTTTGGCTCAGTGGCCTCAGTGCTTATCTGGCAGGTGTGAGGTTGTGAGTTCAATCCCTGGTGCCACAAAAAACAAAAAACAAACAAACAAACAAAAATTCTCTGCTCTTAAACTTACTCTTTCTAAACACACATAATGTGATGCTGAATTAGTCACATGAACAAAGTATCACAGTAAGTCACAGTAAGTCAGGGACAATTAGCTTTACCTGGAGACATTTAAAGATGTATTCTAGAGGTGGTGTGACCTGGGAACAGGATTTTGAATAATAATTAGGAGCTTAGCACTGGAGAAAAGGGAAGGAGGTCATTTCAGGCAGATGGGACAGCAAGAGGACCCTGTAAGAACATGGAAGGACAAAACATGACGAAGCCTGCTGAGATATTATATCCATGGGCCAACACACCTGGGTGAGTTTGGTACATTTATTTTCTACTAGTGTTATCAGAACATTGGGATCATGTTTCACAGTGAGGAAGAATAAAACCCAGGATGGAGGAGGTATAATGCAAGAAAATGTATTTCAAAGATACCAAGTCAAAAAGCAAAGTTTCCATCAACCTGGGGGGAGTTTTGTGTAGGACACTTACGAGGGCTCTGTGTCTAGAATTTTTTATGAGATTTAGAAGCGAGTTCTGGCTGTTGTGTAAGCAATATAATCTCTACCCTGTAGGAGACCACATGTCTTTTGGGGTCCAATCTATGCAGTATTCACACTGTGTCCACGTAGGGCCCATGCAGCCTGCCTGCACATGCTCGGGAGAGGTCCCAGACAGCCAACGACACCTGACAGAGGTTTTTTTGCGATCCCTGGAGGATCGTGACTCAGCAGGCTGCATCTGGGCTTCCTGATTCCATTTTGGGGCCACTGACCTTACTGCCCAATAGAATCCTAGCTTCTATCTCACTAATCCTATTACACTGGTATTATGTTTCTTTGATTTTTGTTTCCTAAAGCAATGGGGGAGAACTGGTGAGTGAAGAGGACAGAGAGATATTCTGGTACGAGTACTTTACTAGTACATCTTGAATACCCACATCAAGTTTCTGTCTCTTCCCAAATGTATGAGATCTCTTCTCCCATTTGACAAAACAGTCATAAGTAACAAACCCCAAATTAGGATAAAGACAGTCTGCATCTTAAATCTTATTCCTGCTATGCAGACAATGAGAAGAAGCAAAAGACCACATAGAATCTAGATTCTGAAACTTGCTTTCAAGTATGTGGGGATGAAGCCTGAAACTAGTTATCTTCTTGAGAGTTGTCTTAGTTGGGAATTGAGTCTCCGAGGTTGTGTAGAAAGTTTCCCAGTGAAAAACAGCATATTGTGTAAATAAAAGGAAAAACAAAAGAAAGTTTCTAGACACTGAATTTCTCTATGTTTAGCTTTTTTTTTTTTTTTTTTTTTTTTTTTTTTTTTTTTTTTTTTTTTTTTTTTTTTTGGACACAGAGTCTCGCTGCCATGTAGTGCAGGCGGGCCTTCAACTCACTATGTAGCCCAGGCTGTTCTCAAACTCAAGGCACTTCTGCTGCCTCAGCCTCCTGAGTGCTGGGACTACAGGTGTGCACCACCCTGCCCGGCTTCAGCTATGGTTCTATCTGTGGAGCTATATGGAGAGGCTCATAGATGCCCACATGTGCGGCTATGGCTACCCCTCCCTTTGGTCATTCCTTTGTGCATTTCTGAGGTAGGACAGAAGAAATAAAGTTAGGTAGAAAGGAGACAAGGAAATCAAAATTTTTAAAATTATATTTTAAAGAGAAACTGCAGCTTTAGAACACAAACTGGGTTTATTTACTTTTTTGTTTCTTTTCTGTCTCCCAAAGTAGCAAACCTGCCTTTCGGTTATGAATGGCTCTGCCCATTCCCTTTTACTTGCAAATGGTCCTCTTCCACTTATGAAAGGACCACCCTTTTGGCATTTCCCATAGGAATAGCTCACCATCCTCTCCTGCCCTCTAAAACTAAGATTGAGACTGAAACTAAGACTAAAGCTAAAACTATAGATTATTGAATTTCACAGATTTCTACCTCCTGAAGCACATGAAAGATCATCAGTTCCCACTGTGCGGTGCCTCCTTTCTTTGAGCACCCACACTCCTCTCTTGAGTGCTTCCTATATCTACTCTTAATAAATCCTTTTCATGCCTCTTTACTGACTTGTGCTGAAAATTCTTTTTCCCTGACAGAAGTCAGTGAACCTGCCTCTTTATGATACAGATGTGCTTGAATTCCTTACTTCAGCCTCAGGGAGCCTCAGACCTTGCTCATGACCTTCCCTTCTTACCTCTTAGCATCATTATTATGAATGTTTTTTTCTGCTGGGTGTGGTGACGCATGCCTGTAAACCCCACATAGGAGAAGTTGAAGCAGGAAGATCCCTGTGAGTTGAGGCCATCCTGGGTTACATAAACGAGTTCAAGGCCAGCCTGCACTATGAGACCTTGTCTCAAAACAAAAGAAAAGAAAAGAAAAATGAATTTTTAAAAAATATACTACCTACCTTTTTTTTTTTCAAATGTGAAGGTAGAAGAAATGATTGAATCATAGCTCTTGTGTGTTTATATCAAATGGTAGGAGTCAAATAGTAGGAGGTCAGAGAAGAGAAATTGGGCACGATTTTATACCTCATAGTGTTTATCTTCAGATGGACTACACAGTTCAACACAAATGCAGAAAATTATTCTAAATCATTCAGACTGTGATTTTCTTTAACTGATTAGAGACAGGTTTTCAGTTCCCATGTAATGAGTGTAATCTTTTTTTTTTTTTTTTTTTTTTTTTTTTTTTT